>JAGXCT010036565.1:0-35789 GCA_022495035.1 Philopotamus ludificatus | reverse complement strand
GATTTTTAAATTAGTAAACAATAAATATATAATTACATCCTATTACAAAGCTGAAATAAGTAAATATTACGTTCAACATAGGAAATTATATTAAAATACTTTTACACGGTTAAAATTTTATAAAACCGAACGATTTATGACGAAACGTCGGAAGCCAATATTATTACAGAGCCCCCAAAATGCGTGTTCCTATAAATACGCATAATAAATACACAAACATTAACTATGATATAAATTTATTGATTACCCCGATTTTGTATATGGGTCCAGTCACGCGACCAAAAAATATTACGACTTTTAATTTTTTCCGGAATGTTTTCTAATAACATTGATCGTCCGATATGACCTAATAACCATTCAGGGCTACCGACTTCATTCTACTAATAATAAAGTTAAACAAATAAACAAATTTTTCGCATACCAAATTGGAAAATATGGAAAATGAAAATGTGCCGATAATTGAATTTGATTTCAGAAGCGCGCTGTTTCGTAATGGTGCACTCAATGGAGACAATTTTGCGCTAGAATATAAACCATAGCAAAAATGCAATTTTATTATAATTATTTGTCATAGAATTTATTTTTAATTTTCGCTAATTTCGTTGTTAAATTAGGCGCATGCCGTGGAGCGTGTAGCACGAGACAGGTGATGGGTCTCACCTGATCTTGGATTCAATTATTTTGGAAATTTGTTGCGAGGGTCCTTTCCCCCTTTATACACAGTCTTAGAGTTTATCAGAGGTTGGAGCGGGTGTTTTTACTAAAATTGCTAATTAAAGTTGTTTGAAATTAACCTTCTTACTCGGCTACCAACGAACTTATCAACCAAATAATAATAATTACTTTTTAAATTGACTTCCATACTCCTTTCTTGTTTAATAAGCAAATAAAACTTGTGCTGACGCAGAGACGTATTATTTTTATACCATCTCGTTATAATATTAAATAACAGTGATGTGAAAAATGTTCTTCCTTTAGATAAAGTTCTTTGATAAGATTTTTGAAAAGTCGCATACGTATTCTAACTTACCCGGACAGAAACTCTTTGGGTTAAAAAAAATTATATAAACTTTGACACGTAGTCGACCCGATTCCGCATCCTCGAAACTATCTTCAGAGGCTGAAATTCCGTATTGTGGGTTCCGGAAAACCGACTGCACTATTTCAGACACATTTTACAATTCAGCTGAATTGTCTAGAGACACAATGGCCTGTTTACATTGTATTCGGATTTATATATAAAGTTAAATTTATCTTGATGGCACGAAAGCTCATTGTTGTGGATGACATCATGTTCAAATATTCTCGGTATACGCAAAAACAAACGCTACATATATTTCCAAAAATCAATTTATCACCGAGAATATTTTCCGAGAAATTTTCTATCATCGTCGCTTGTCTATCAGATTTTCTCGGAAAAAACACAGGGTTGTTAGCCACTAATCGCTTTCGACGAACGCTTTGAATTCTATTAAGCGTGAGGAATGGAAAATTTTACGAATCGGATGTCGTATATCAGGCGAAAAAAGAGGAGCAGTTTCTCTCTATGTTATCACAGGTAGTTCTAATAAAAATGAATGGCGCATTCGAGCGATAAAATGAGGGAAAAAGCCTAAAAATCCGATCCCTAGCAAGACATGTCGAAAATATCAAACAGGTTCATGGAAAATATTCTGATTCTGATCAGAATAATGAAAAAATATCTTCAAACATTATGACATGTGTTAAATGCAATTTTATTTCCCGTTATAGTTTTTCGTGTCGTATAAATTATGGGTTACGTCAATACCATGTGGTTGTTCGGTGGATATAACCCGAGTTAACCTGTTCACTTATTCACGACCATTGGTCGATATCAAGAGCGAACCATCGGAAAATAATTTTTCTTTTTAGAATTATTATTATCGAAATTGTCGCTTTCAATAATTCAAATTATATTGTTTATGCTATTATTTATTACATAATAATATTCAAATATTATTTATATAAAAAAAAATTGTCAAATTTTGTAAAGCATATTTTCTATTCTATGTATATTTCGTAATCTAATAAGAAAAACTTTTTTTTTCTTTAAAAATTTCAATATACGTGTGAATTTCTCTCCTGAGAATATTCTGTAAATAAACTTTTATGATTGGTTATCTATATGTATATGATATACTTAGAGATACGTGATTTTCGCAATATATGCGAAATTGTTGAAATATTAAAGTTTCAAAAATTAAAGTCTCAACAATATGGGTCGATTAAATTGTAAAATTTAAGATCTCCTATGTTCAAAAAATAAGATTTAGTTATAATCGATAAGAATATTTTATTGTGCATGCATTGAAATTGTTAGTTAGGTTAAAAAATATTTAAATAGTTATAAGTATAAAGCGCAATCCCTTCCACAAGTTATACTCGTCAGTTACACTTTCGATAAAAACTCATCTGGAAACCTCACGTAGATTTTATTAAGTGCACTTATAGGCAAAAACAGTGTTCTTTCGCTATAATTAAATAAATCCTCAAATTCTGTATGCTTTTCAGTTTTGGAGCACGACGCATCCTACTTATATAAATAAAATTCAAAGAAAAATAAATATAACACTACGAACAATCACAAAAGCCCCATGGTTTATTCGCAACACAGACATACACGAACTTGAAAATCCCCCCTCTTAAAGCCCTGAAAAAAAAGCCACTTACCGCAGATACTCCCAATCTATTCATAGAATCCATCTACTCAACTGTTTTATTTCCTTCAAAAAAAATGAAAAAATATAACAAAAATAACAACTCAGACCACTTTTTTTTAAATACCCAATTTTTTAAAAATCAATTTCAACTTCTAACATTTAAAAACTTTTAGCTTGGTTCTCTTATTATCAGTTTTTTCCTTCCTTTTAATTTTAATATATAAAACCTAATAACAAGTTCTTCACTTCTGTCTCTGATTTACTATTTTCATTACTCTTCATTTATTAATTTTTTCATATAATATTTTGTTTTTTTATTTCTTATTATGGTTTTTCCATTTATTTTGTTTTTATTTTTTTTAAGTTCAAAATTATTAGACGAACAGTAAAATGGGCAGACCCCAATATACTTGTATATTAACAGACCATGATTATACTCGCCAATCAACAATTCTAAATATCAAAAATAAAACAAAGTACTGTAAAATACTGTAAGCATGTGTATTAAAGATAACATACCGCTGAAAATGTTAGACCATCCAGAGGTACGATAATATATTAGTCAATATATGCAGATATCTGGTGAATTGTCGTGTACAGATCATTTAGGGAGAATATATTAATATATAATATATTCCAATATGTCGAGGAGATACGAAAGTACTTAAAGATTTAAGAAAACAAGCCTTTTATAGTATTGGACTTTGAAACTTGTGATAAAATGGTGAAAGTTTATCGAACCTTGACTCTCATTTATATATAAATGAGATAAATGTTTTTTTTATAAAACATTTTGTTTGATTCCAGAATATGATATTCATCAAGAATGTTGGGCTTTTCTTGAGAAATTCTCATTACATACATAGCACCTTAATTATACGAGTGCTCTACGATACATTGGTTCGGAGCTTGCTCGAATCAGGCTCCATTATATGGGCGCCTTATGACGCCTCGGATACCCTTAGATAAAATATATCTACATGAGGGAGTTTGGATTTTACTCAAGTTTATACCCCAGCGCATGGGTATAAGGCTGCCTGGGGTATGTAATGTAACCTTCGAGAAAAAAATGTCGATCTATTTGGCAAAGCACTGTTGGTTAACGCAGTAGATAACCCCCTTGTACTGTGCGAGTTGCCTTTTTATTTTATCATTTGTTTCTATTATCTTAGCATATTTATCAATATTAATTACGATATTTTCTCTTAATTGCTCTTTTTTTCTTTTGTTACTTTATATTTGCTACTCTTTATTTTCATATGATTTTATATTTTTGTAAGTTTTTATGTTTTTAAGCGTGATTGGCGACCTGGGATAATCTTTAATCCCAATCATGCATAGTTTTATGATAAAAAAATTTAATCGGTATATACATGGAATTAAATTGAATATTTCTTCTTCTCCTTACATGCCGTGTCCATTAACGGATGTTAGCGATCATAGAGGTCACCGGTATCCTGTCCATTACTGCCACCCACTCCTAAACCACCAAACCACAGATTCTAGGCGTTTAATCACCTTTTCTTTGAGCGTCCACAATTCTACTATGTACAAAAGGACAGAAAACACATAGCATCTCACCAATTTAATTTTTAAAGTTCCATTTTAATCATGTCAACAAAGATATTTTCATCTGGATAAATGTCGTCATGATCTTCTCGATTTTACTTCTATTATTTGGTCTCAGCTTGTGTATATGTGAATTCTGTATTTTTTTTCTACTAAGACTTCATCTACATAGCAAGTTTAGTTGATTAAGGAGTTTTTAGAAAGTCTAAAGATTTTAGATTTTTTAACATTTAATATTGAACCATATTTTTTGTTACTTGAACAATTGCAAGTTATTGATTAAGACTGTATTTTTTTTGATCCCCTTTTTTGTATCTTCCAATTCTTTATGCAAATTCTTTTGTCGTAAACATTGAAGATTATAGGGGATAAAATGCAACCTTGTCTTATATTACGCTGTAAATAAATATCTTCGAATGTCGCGTGATTGATTTTAATTATTGTTTTTTGTTGCCAGAATAATCATTGGGAGATCTTTGTTATGAATCTCATTAATTTTTAATACTTAAAATATTTTATAATGTAGGACCAGGTCCAAAGCCTTCTCAAAATCAATAAAACCTATCCAAATTGACATCTTGAGAACGTTGTATAAAAATTTAAAGACTGAAAAGTTCCTCCCGGCCTTTCGAAGACCAAACTAAGTCACATCCATGTGTTTTTTTAAGTTATTTTTTTAACTTTTAAGTTCTTAGTTCTTAGTTTAAAACATATTTTTAAGACATGGCTCATTATTCTAACCATTCTGTGTGCATTGCTTTTTATGTTCAATCGTTATGGTATAGTAATGAAAGTCGATTTTAGTCATTCTGACGAGATGATGCCTTTATAATAGACAGCGACATATCTTGTATAATTCTACTTGAATTCCATTTGACCTTAGCACCATCCCATAATTGAGCATCTCCTTTATTAATTTATATTTTTATTATATTCTACCTATTTATATTTTCTTTTTTCATTCAATAATTCCAAAATGTAAGACGGCATGTTTTAATCCAGATTTATTCGTATACGTTCTTCGATTGAAAATCTGCAAGTTTACTCTTTAAAAAGTCTCTTTTAACTATTTTCTTACATTTATATACGTTTTTCAAACAAATACTGATTTTAATGAAACATTATTTTCTACAAAAAGAACAAACCAATGATAAGAGAATTATTTACATTTTTTACATGGTTTAGTATTAAATTTCACAACTGCGATAAAACAAGTATTGCCATAAAAAACGTGTAAATTTAGTAATTCTGCCATTCAATCAATTCCTGAGAACCGTGTAGATACAGAATACTTCTTTAGCACTTACAATTTAATTGGCTTTAATTGTGGTAGTAGAATAAAGCCATCTTATATTAAAATAGATTCATATCATAAATTTAAATAGTATTTTTTTGGTTTTATTTAAATTCTTGTTCATCTCTAAATACCACATTTTATAAAAATATTTTAATATCTCATTCATATTAAAAATTGATTAAAATATTAATTACTGTAAAGTTCATATTGTATCTGAAATCGCTTACAAAATTCTCCTTTGTGCGCGTATTAACCCCCATGAATTTCATTATCGACTTACAAATTTAATTTGCGAAAAATACAAAATCAATATTATCCATCAATTTTCATCCAATTTTCTAATTCTCGTGTATGAACGGCGACAGCGATTGACATTGAGGTGGAAAATTTTTATCCGATACGATCGAATTTCTTCAGGCGGCAAAGTTTTCAGGTCAAGGCACAGTGCAGATTTTCCGATAATCAGACCGGAATCCGAACCAAACAGGAAATTACACGGCATCCAGGGGGAGCAAACGCACTTGTGTAAGTGTAAAATCGATGCTTGTGTGCAGAAAAGTGGCAATTATTCGCATCTAATTCAATTTCAGGTCTATTTTTTTTTCATAGTAGAGCTTTATTCAATATATTCACGGACAACGTTTCTCTAAGCCCCTTTTGTGCTCAACAGCAGCTACCGGGAGATTGCTATTGAACCCATTCTGTTCAAACACTTGAGTGAAACCATCGGGGATTTGAAAAGTGGTGCAATAATCGGGAATAAGACCCGACACTCGAATACTTCGGATACCTTCATTTGCACCTAAAAGTGATATTAACACTCCCTCGTATACATTTCTAAGGAATCGTATACGTGATACATTATGTAACACCATATGGTCCAAAGCTAAATTTTATTTAAAATATAGCAACACATAATATAGTCGTCGAATTACATAATAAATATCGCGAGTTTATTAATAAAACGATGCTTTAATTTAATTTACACGTTTTTTGTGCGAGTTTTTATTCAAATAAAATAATAAAGAAATGACTAGAAAATCACGCAGGTAATGCATTTTAAAAACTGTTTTTTTTTCATGCCTATGAGATTATAATACAAGTTAAAGAAAAGGAGCCGAGGAATATATAATATATCAAATTTATATTTTCCGACAAAATGAATAAGTGCAAATTTGCCGAAGGAAAGATCCCAAAAATATTTTTTCCAATAAAAAAAATGTGAACAAAAATTGACATGACATACATATTTATAATATTTTATGATACTATTATTCGAATAAGAAAACAAACTGAAATAACCACTCAAAACAATTTCTTTAAAGTTGCGTTGAACCCTCAATAAATGGTAGAAACAAATTGAAAATTATCACTGGGATTCGAAGAAAAATAAAATAATACATAATAATTGTCTCTGATCGTTCAAAAAAAGATAATTAATCTGCATGAGCTTTTCCCATTATTGAACTATTTATTGCAAGTTAATAAATGTTTTCTTTACTTTTTAATCGCATATTTGAACATTGATTTGCTATGAATTGAAAAAGCGTTCTTTTTAAGTTAATTTTCTGTTTAAGTAATGGTTTTAAAATAGAAATGACCGCAAAGGATAAAAATACGAGAGCTAAGATTTATAAGTTTAGAAATATCAACCATATTTATCCAATTTTAAATACTAAATCTGATTCAAAATTTTCAGAACATTTATTCATACTGTTATAGAAATCCGTACATATTTCAGAGGAAGAACTTTACGTATGGAATTTATATACTAACTTTACAATATTAATATTAAAAAGCCATTATAGGAATATATTCATTTGCATCGTTTATACTCACATAAATAAATAATAAAAGAAAGAATATGATATTTTTTTTATTATTTAAATCAAATCTATCTACATGTGATCAGCTTTTAAAATATTAATAGAATACTTAAGTGCTTTCAGTGATCTAATTTTTTCAAGACTCGGTTCAACGTGAATAATCGATCCTTAGAAATAAATAATGAGGGAACAAAATTAGGTCTATAATTTTAAATCGATTCATTTTGCAATAGTATGAGGTCAAGTCATAAATGTTACAATCGCCGTATCTATCTGCTTCAAAATAAAAAAATCGAATTTTGTGATCAAAATGTACTAACATTTTTAGAGAGACATGAAGATGTTGACGATGACGGGTGTCTTAACACATCAATGATAATGTAGAAAAAGAAATGATTATTAATATTCGTTGACTTCATAACGTTGATCATTTGACACATGCTAAGTAATTTTCATTAATATTTTGATTAGATTTTTAACAGCATTTTCTTCCCTAAATTATTAAATTTGTTTCAAAAGCAGTATCAGGGTTTCATCATCAGAAAAATCATGAGTATTTTTGGATTTAACATTTAAAAACTACATAATAAACGATTGTCTAATTTTAGCGAGTAATTCTTTATATATATATCATGATAAGGACCAAAATACTCTTGTAATTTATTCTAGAACATCAAACATTTTTCCATTGTAGGATCATTTTCTGTAAAAAAAAATCTAACTTAACCCAACCCCAAACCTTAATTTATTGTTGCCAATGTTGCAACTTATCTAAAGCACGATAACCGAAAATTTATTTAATATCTCGAATATTCAGGTAATTCTTATTCCCCGATAACATATATTAATATTCATCTTCTATTGATGGTATATCTTTTTCTCCTGTGACTACTTTTGATCACAGCTTTTTTAGCAAGCATTTAACCCTTTCCGCTCTGTCCACTTTTAGTCGAAACTATGAATTAATCAAAATTACTCTAATTAATTTTTTTTACAAATTTATTAAGAGAGATATTCATTGGGAAAATTAATAAAAGATATCTTTAGGGATTGATCTGACCTGCAAAAGGGTGTATTTGATTTGCAAAAAGGTGTATTTGACGTAAAAAACCTGTATCCGATTTAAAAAAGGTTTTTTTTAATTAAATAAAAAACTTTTGTGCCAATACGTCTATGTCAATTGTTTTATTTCTTTGAAAGATGCGGGAACAATTTCTACACAAGTTTTTTTAAGCTCGTTGGATTGTTAAATTCTCAACTAGATTTAACCATCGATTTTTTTTAAATATCTGATGTGTATAATATTAGAGGAAATTAAAAGTATTGAAATTTTTTTTGGCTAAAAATATTTATTTATTAAAAAAATCCTAAATACTAATCACAAAATAATTTCCATTATTTTCTAACACTTTTTTGCAGCGTAAATGCAGTTGTTCGATTCCCTTTTTAAAAAAAGTCCTTCGATTTAGATAGAAAAACTTTTCCGTGTGCGTTTTCATTTCTCTTTTTTAATATAATATTAATATATTTTTTACCTCTTAATATATGCTTTAACGTTCTGAAAAGGTAGTAATCCAACGGCGCGAGATCCGAGGAAAAGGGTGAATGATTAAAAAGTTCCAATCCAAACTCCCTTATTTTATCCTGTGTTATTGACCAAAACAAATCGTTTTTCATGAGCTCTTGTTTCATTCGGCCGAGTTGTTCACGAACGTAATTTTTTTTTCGAATAGGACAATTCCAATTCCAATCCCAGTTACAATTTGCCGCAAAAACGGATCGGCCTCATACCGAGACAAAAGAGACGCGCAGATGGTACCCCGATGATCGAGCGAAACCAAATTATTTGCCTGTACGATTTTCTTATGCGACGAAGATGATTCTGAACTGTAGACCATGGATAGCTAATCTTCAATGATAATTCCTCAATTGTTTGACAAGGATCTGAATCCACCATCACCTTCAGGATATCATCCTCTAATTTCTAGGTTCGTCCTTTTCGTGCATTTTTAAACTTTTAAACTTAACTTTAAACCACCGATGATACTTAGTTAGTTTCAGAATATCCCCGTAATTATCGGTATTTTTTTAAACTGCTTCGTTTGCCTTTATTTCTTGATTGAGCAAAAATAGCATACAATGACGTAAGTGTGCTGCTTCTATTATTGCCCTTGACATCTTGCCTCTTAAAAACCTCCTGGTAAAAAAAAAATAGCCGATACTAAAAAGCCGATAATAAAAAATAATAATACTTTACTCTACACGATATATTGTCACAGAGATATCTGCAGTCGTGAAATTATTTATTTTATTTCAGAAATAAAACATAGAACGTTAGTTCTGGCCCGAACTATTTAAATATTGATATTTTCATTTACAGTCGTGTGCCACAATATTCCCGGGCCCTAATATCAACATAAAATTTTATTGTGACTATATCTAGAATCCGCCCCGTGTCAACGGGCGAGCATATAGAAAATTGCTTTCGGCCTATTTTTAATCTAGATAAACGCTCGGTAACTTTTGAGTCAACGTTCGGGATACAGTATTAATAATTCAGCTGAAAGAAGGTTGAATCGTTTCATTTCTGTCGTATTTTGCAAATAAAATATCGAAGTATTAATAAAAATACGGGTATATCATATTTATACGCATTTTTAATATCCATCCATCATCATGCTGGATAAAAGTTTTGTATTCATAATAATTTTGAATATATGAATATAGATATTGCAGATACGAATATTTTATCATGTAAATAATATTTAATTCAATAACACTAAAATAACGCGTAATCACGAAATTTGCTCACATAATGTATGTTCATTATTTTTAACACCCTGTATTTTCGTGATTATGCAATCTGAACAATCTTTACATAACATCGCAAACGTTCAGAATTAATCTACGATTTTTTTTTATGAAAATATTAACTCTTACAAAAATAATAGTATGCATAAATTTAAAGTATTGCTTATCGAATCGCTTACGTTACTCATTTGCGATGGCTGCGAATGGTTTAATAAAAAATAACAATTTTTGCGTAAGTTTTATTACAGCGATTTAAAAATAACTGCGTAAAGTTTAATGCACTCCCATTGCTATTTTTATTATTTATGATTAGCAATAAAAAAAAGTCCCAGACGTGAAAAATAAAACGTGCAAAAAAAGTTTCCATAAAGTTTCATTGACATCGATGCCATTGTCCCTGATGCCGTAAACATATAGACTGTGATGAAAACAAACCCCTAATGCCACATAGATGAATTATGACCTTGTTGAAGGTTTTAGAATAAAAAAATATGGCTTAGTTTCATGGAATATAAGAGATTTTAGTAACCACACTATAGTAGCAGATAAATCGCGTACTGAATATTTTTGCGCAATATATAACTTTTTTTATTTATCAACCCAAACAAACAAATTTTTAGTATGATATTAATGTAATATTAACGTGTTGATCGGTCGAATAATACAATTAAAAATAACAAGCATTAAGCAAACATTCAAATAAATTTCTTAATATATAGAATGAAATATATAAATAATATAATTGAATTGCATTTTATGATAATATCAATATTTTCAATTTATGAACTTTTTTTTGGCTATACTAAGTTAAGAATCCGTCAATGTCTTCAATGCCAATAATATAATTCATTAAACTGTCTAACTGTCTTTGGTCGACTAAATAATAGTATTATGGACGTAATGAAAGACTTGACTATCAAAAATAGAAATATTAAAATTCATCACCGTGAATTTCCATCAAAAGCTAACGCGTTATGAAATTATTTACGTATATTAAGACATATTAAGGCTTTAAATAATTCTGATAACCCTAAAAAAATATAACAGATATGCAAATATGAACGACCGAAAAAGATCTCTGCAAAAAGTCATAGAATTATTATAAAAGCCCTATTTAATGTAAGCTAATTTAAATCATAAAATGATTACTAATAATCAAAAGTATTACTAAGTTCCTATAATAAATCTAAGATGAATAAATAATGACTTTTCCAAACAGCAATGTAATTGTTCTATCCATCGAACCTGAAAAAGTATTTTCTATTTCTTAGCAGGGAGTTTAGATAATAATAATACAGTAAAAATGTAGTGTTGCTATATATTTTTGCCAAATAACAATGCAACGTTGGAAAAACAAAAAAATCAAGGAGCTGAAATATATTTTTATGTTCTGAAAAATTACCTAATTTTTCAAGAAAATTATTTTACATAGAAATATTAAACGAAGAATGCTTATTATTATTTTTTTAGTTTTATTTAATATAAAAATGATATTTTTTAGACAAACATTACCCTTAAAAATATATATTATTCGTAGGGATAGCGCGTGTACTACTCATCTGTCATTCCTGGATTAAGGGCGTTTCTGCCCAGATTTCCATTTTATTTGGATAGTATTAATGTAAAAAGAGATGTTCTCTATAAATCGAAATATTTTCTACATTTTAATATTTATAAAACTTACAACATTGCTATAATACATTTCGGATACTAACTTGATAGTTTTAAAATCCAAGAAGAGTTAAAAAACTCGTCATTATTAAATTTAAAAAAAAATAGCGATTAGTAGGTTAAATAAATATATATTTCTTGAATCGCAATTCATCGTTAAACTCCTATTTAACAAATTAAAAAATGATAAATCATTGATTTTATTTAAAAACATTTAAAAACGAGAATTAAACTTTCTGATTTAAATATTTTACACATAGTTTGTTTGGAGAAAACTGAAAGAAAATCGAAATTTAAATAAAAAACTATAAAGCATTTAACATCTAAGATTTAACTTTTTCCACACTGTCTAATTTTACACGTTTTTCACTTCAAATTAACCCTTATGCATTTCGAATTAACTCTATTTCTCTAGACATTTAAAATAATTTGGATTGTAAGCATGAATTAGAAGCATCTAAGGGGGTTGATCTGATATCCATTTTAAGAAAATACTTTTTTTAATTAAATAAAAAAGACCTAATTCACGTTGTTCGTTAAAAAATCTTTTAAACCAACACGTCCGGCCTACAAATTGGAAAAGGTTAAGACTTGTTATTACTAGAGATTTTTATTTGTAAAACGAATGTCAATAAAAATAAATCTACACATTCTAGATATTATAAATGATATAAGGGTTTTATTAAAAATTACATCATTTTGATATTTTATATATGAAAAAGCAGAGTTTAGAATAAATATAAATATTGGTAATAAAATAACTCCTATGTATTTTAATAAATATAATTTTATAAACTGTTATTAAATATCCTATCTATCGATACCCAGACAAGAAAATTATGTGTCATGTTATATGATGTGACATATAATATAAGTTGTGTAATAAAACATTTAACATCTATGTACAGATCATGAGACACGTACTAATGGATTCCCTTTCCTATTTTTATTTTCTATAGAGATGACAACTGATATATTTGTTATTAGATAAAAATTCGCTACAAAATAATAATTCAGTCTCAAACTTCTGAATCAATTGACCTCGATTTTATGTTTTAGAAAGCTCTATATGGAAATACTGCGCTTTAATATATTACCTTGCAAAATGGCAAATCGAGGACACAGCAGGAACACACGACAAAATTATTAATAGGATGTGAGAATCAAAGTTTGTATAGGGCTTTTGGGTGGTTAACCAAATACAATACGCATTCAACAATTGGCCTGTATAATTAATATACTTAGAAAATAGCAGCGAGGCGACGAGACTTCTAAGGAATGGAATGTTTGCTTAGGGCGCTTGAACCCCTTGATATTGTTGACAATAATTAACATTCTGGATTTGACGAGGGCACTACGGTTCAATTGATTTTCAGAGGTGTTCATTTTCGTAAAACAGCAAAACACCGCTTTTTCTGATAAAAAAAAACATGCTCACCGAATAAATACGAAGATCTACAGAGGGAAACTAATGACCTCAGTTCGAAAAGCTTGCAGTAATAAATCGAGCTTTGTTTTGCTAATACGAAAAGATACGCAGCTTTCGTCAACGTTACTTCGAGATGGATAATCTAAGATAATGAAATATTTAAATTGAACCATACTGAACGATTGCACGTATTGCTTTAGAGCTTCATCGCGTTTGTCTTTGACATTGTTCCACCAACCATTTCAGCGCTTTGAATAGCATCTTGAAAAAACAATGGGATGAAAAATGAAACCGCGGGAATATGCATGTTCCTGTGCGCGATTGTTTCAGAATAGACGGGCGGGTTGCATAGGCTTTTGTTCTTGACTCCTTTGTAGATGCAATTTGCAACTAACATCTACCACTGCACAACACAAACACACATCTGTAAAATATATACATAAACAACACATTCATTTCATTTAATTAAATCGATTATTCGAATTTCGATATTGAAATGCAACACTGACCGCATGATGCCTCAACCATATTATTGGGGTAATCTAAACTCTGCATCCAATAGAACGCCCAATTACCAAATATAGTTGTTCAGTGGTTTCCATGGATAATTAAGCACCTTCAGTATCAGATGCACGCATAGCCATCGGATATCGTATATCACAAAGGTATCATATATCCAAAATTATTTCATAGACTTTTTTCGCATCATTATGGGGATGCTTTACGGGTATAGCATTTCAATAATTAAAATCTTCTGAACATCTTTGTTCCGCGGTATGAATAATTAATGACGAGCCGAACGTCCACAGCTATCTGCCAGAAGTGACAACGCGGGTGCAGATACCTCCCTGGAATTCGGGATATTATATTTATAGGCATGCTAATTTTCATCGACATATTAAAATTTTAAGCATGGCTGTGATAATTATATAAATTCAGATGGATGAACGATGCTCGTTGAATATTAACAATTTGGAAAATTTTAAGAGCTATTCGAATGGAGCAACATAAATTTCAGACCGGTTATTTGATTAATACTAAATTTGCTTCATAATCTTTTAGTATTAGGTGGTAAAGTATATTAATAAGTATGGTGAGATATTTTTACAGCATCTTAATTTAATATTGGTATTAAATTTCGACACATATTTGTTTTCGTTGGAAAGAATAGTTGAAAATGAGTACAATATGATTTTTACGTGAAAATACAAATATATGAATGAGCCACGCGGTCTGCCAGAATCAAAGGCGAATAAGGACGAACTAAAAGTTACTGTTGAGTCAGATCCATCTCAAAGTGCACATATATGTTTATTGTTTCAAACACTATTAAATCACCTACATTGCCAACGTCTATATAATTTTGTCTGTGTTTCTCATAATTTCCACATATTATTAAATTAAATATATATTCAATCAAGTTATAATTTTTCGCTGTCACCCTAAGTACAGTCACAGTGACATATTAATATATGGTTATGTATAATATATACATTTTCGTATATCCGTGTATAACAGTCACATGCTATTTTTTTACCATTTGAAAAAGCATAATAAGAAACGAAAAGAGAAAACAGGTTTTAATGTAGAGGAAAATTAATGTAATGAAAGTATTATATACAAGTAAAAGCAAATAGTAAAAAGTCATAAGAAATATAAAAATTACAGAAAGCTATCTTAACAGGTAATATAGATGAACCGGACACAGAATTAAAAAGCTGTAAGTAGCTTTTATATTTAATAGATAGAGAAGAAAAGAAATCTGAAAGTTGATGATTTTTTAACTGTTTGAAGTTAAGTTGAGTTAAGTTAAGTTGAATATTACCCACTACTCTTTTTTTTAGTGAAAAGTAAAACTATTTTACTACGATGAATTCTATGAAAAGATTGGAGTATCTAGATTGTCGTAAAAAGAAGTAGCATATTTTTAACAAGGTCGTTAAGAGGGAGGATTTTTTTTAACTATGTGAATGTCTGTGTTGCGAATAACCTGATATTTATTTTCCCTGTGAATTTTGTTTAGATGTGTAAAATTATCAAGTCACATAGCTAAAATCAGTAAAGTGAAAAAGTTGTATACGTGTCTTCTACGACGTTATGATGTTTGTATGATGTTGCTTTCTCGCCACAAAAATTAATCAGTTTTTAATCTAATTTCAACATGGGAAATGAATTCAGCACAATGGTTGGACAAGGAAAAGCAGCCAAAACACAGCTCAAAGCGCAATTTTCATCAAAGGAAGCCGAGTGTTTGATAGTCTTACATGTATAAGATCTATTATGATTTCATAAAGCCTTGCTCATCGATCACGCTGAAGTATACTGCAAATAGCTGGACCAAATGATCCAAAAACTTCCAGAAAAATCGCCTAGATTGTTCAACCGGTTGCACGACAACTATAGGAATTGGAAGTTCTCCACCATTCATCATGCTCAACAGATCTTGTCTTTCCAAAGTTTTACTAATATTTTCATAGGAAAATAATTTAATCCCAACAATGCTGAAAAACAGACCTTTCAAGGAGCTACCACTGAAATGGCAAGTGTATCGACAATATGAATGTATACTTTGATGAATAAAGCTATTCCTATAATAGATAATTAAATTAAAACTAGGCGCCTCCACAAAATTAGTTTCTCTGAGGCGGTCCGCTTTTAGACACATAATACAATTTTATAGAAATATTTATTGCAACAGATACAGCAAGAGTTCAACTATTTTTCAATATATTCGACACCAGAATTGAAACATGTGTCATATCATGGGATCAGTTTTTGAATACATATGTCGTAGAAGTCTGCCGCCTGAGACAAGAGCTGTGTGATAGAAATCTCTACCTCTTTGTCATTCTTAAAACGCTGACGTTGACTAGACAGAAACTACTTGTAATGTAAGAAAATATAGAAATCACTGGAGGAAGGTAGAGTGGATGATTAAACACCTCGCAGTTATCTCTCAATCTCTTTCTCCCGCAGGAGTGTTCATACAGGATATTTGCTATCCTATAAGACCTGCTGAAAATTGTCTGCATTGACGATGAATTTCGATCAGCTCTGTGCATTCAAAAACTTTATCTCTTTATTTATGATTGTCACACAGTAGTTTTAATCCCAAGCGGCACACTTCTACGACACAGGTATTCAAAAGTTGCTTCCACGGTATAACAAATATCTCAATTCCAGTGGCGAATATGTTGAAAAATAGCCGAACTCTGTAACTGTTGTAATAAATATTTATATTATATTATATTTTGTTTCTGTAAACGGCCCCAGAGAAATTTACATTGTGGACGACCCTCGTAGTTTCTAAATATTTTTTACTTGAGTTTAACCTTGGAACTGGACTGCGCAGTTTACAGAGTTTTGAAACTAGAGCTTTTAGCTAATTCGTCGGATTATTGCTTTATTTTCATTTTTGCACATCTGGTTTTTAATCTTCTCTCATTTTATTATTTTTACCTAATGTAAAATTACTAAAGATGATTTTCGAAAGACGGAATTTGTAAAATCTTTAGGAGTAATGAAGATTGTATGGTTAAAGATTTCATATTGACTCAATTTAATTAATGAATTTGGAGAGGGATTTAACAAATAAAGTACATGCTTTAATTAAATCTAGGAAAATATTTTAGTATAATTTTGAACATCTGCATTTTAAATGAACCATTGTGGATTAAGTATTTATCTTAGTATTATATTATAATTTGGATTGTAAATTTTAAATGTAGTGAGATGAAACTAAAGCGAATAGCGAATTACAGGATTTAAGATAGGATTATTACCTACATAATATAAAAATTGAAAGAATCAAAACTTATGTAATGTAAAATGATAGGATTAATACCTTTTCGTGTAAATGGTTGTCAAATATGACCTAAATTTACAGTTTTTACATAGTATTTAATCACTGCATATTTTGTTAATTATCAGTTTGTCGACAACTTGGCTATTCATTGCATTATTTAAATTAATAAGGTGTAAGATAGTATTGCTTTTTTATATATCTACAACGTTATTTTGGAAAATAAACTCCACTATCATCTTTAATGGTTTCCCAAGGTCTTGATAGTGCATCTATTATAATAAAATAAAAATAAAAAAAAAATACGTTTTTGATTGATATGATAATATGTGGAATTTTTTACTGAGCTGTCTGAACAAAAGTATATTTTTTAAATGGCACACTTTTTTTAGCGTATCTTGACATTGGTCGATATGTTGAATTCTTACTTTATAAAACATTATCGGATATTTAAATTATTCATCTCTCTCTGTCTCCTGAATAAAACTTTTCCAAAAAAATACCGTTTCTGTTTACCACTAATGTTAATTTTCACAATAATTTAACTCATTAAATATAAATGAACTCTTTAACTATTCATTTGAAACAATAATTATACGCACGACCCTCATCTTTTCTCTCAAAGACATTTAAATTTTTCTCAGATATTTAATTACTACTATAAGCAGTTTAATTATTTTATAAAGTCTTAAATTTTTTTCTGAAACGTTAAATATTTTTATTTAAAATGCTGCCCCGAGTTTCAGTTTTACAAAATATTTTCATATATGCGGATTTGAGAATCAATATCACAAGACTTACATTCGCCTACATCTGCATATTTTGCACATTTCCGAGACCTAGTAACATTTCTTGCTAAATATATACCTTTCGGACTACCGGGATTTGGTTGTGTTGATATTTGGATTTTAGCCAGTGTTTACCCAGGTCTTTATTACCCCACGGTGATATTAGTGTTTCGAAACCTTTTCACAGGTTTTCCAAACGGTAAAATGTTTTTTTCTATTTCCCCACGTCTGTATATACAGCGGCGAAACGCAAACAATGAAGAGACCGCGGTGCATTTTCCGAAGAGAATGAAAACGACGGGAAAACGGGGCGAGTCGTCAATCGACGCAATTTTTTTCAACGTGAAAAATCGTTTTAAATAAGAAAACCGGCCGGAGAGGAAAGAGTCGAAAGCAATTTTCCACCGGCAATAAAGAAAGCTTATTCCCCGAAATTTCCTTTCGACAACAATGACGCTAATACCCTGATTCCAAAGTAGGTATACCGCGAGGGACTTGCGACTTTATAAAGTCGCATAAAGCGATGTTTTAAAATGAGCTCATCAAATTTGAATTGACACATCTTCACGTTTATTAACATTAACAACACATTCATATCTTATTATTTATATATAAAACATATGCTTTACATATTACAATATAATATTATTCGTAATCCTACATATATAATAAACAATTTCTGGAAGGTTGCCAAATTTTAAATGAATAATTGTCCTATCGGGAATATCCACAAGAGCCCTATAGCTAAGTCCTAAATCGAATTTGCCTTACGACGTGTTTGCTCTATCAATTGAGAACTGTAACCGTTGAGAAAACTTTAATATCCGGCAACGGGAGGAATACACTTTGGTTTCCGGTACGGATGTTACTTCCGGCCAATGGTTGCTCCCCGTGGAAGAAATTGACAATCGCTCTTATTGTATTTGTTTGCAATTTCACATATAAATACATTCATTTTACTCACACAACCAATTTTATCCATTAAAGGCTTTAAAATTGGATAATAAATATCTATCAATAAAATTCAATAGAGCTGAAATACATAGAATAATCTGCCCTTAGGGATATTCAATGATAATAATAACTTTAACTAAAAATAAATAAATACAATAAAACGAAAATCAATAAATAGCGAATGTGAAGATAATTTGATAAAATAATTCCTACTATGCACAAAACTTTTAAAATTAGTTTCTAAATATCCCTGAACTGTCAAATAAATTTGCTAATTTGAGTATGACCTAACTTTCTTAGTCAGAACTATATCAGAAAAACGAACATAAATTTAAAAAAAAACCCGTCCGCGCTTCGAATAATTAATGCCACAGAAGTGATAATTGAAGTTCCTGAGTAAGATCACTACAACATTCTACGTTTCGAAACCCTTTTAGTACCAGATGGTACACTCTAAAAGTGGCTTTTGTCTAATCAAATATACTTATACTCGGAGCCTTTTAGAGAAAAGCCCGGGCACAATATTTTAAAGGCCCTTCAAAATTAAAAACAAGCATAGGAAATACCTTTTTTTTATTATTTGTCCTAATTCTTGTCTGATGGTTAGTTTTAATTATATTATTCCTTTCTTTTTATTTTTATCACAAAGGAGTTAAAAAACCATTTAAATTATTAATAATTCTTATAGTAAAAGAATCACCAGCAGCATGGCTTATAGAAAACTATGAATTCGGGGAATTCTTTATAACACTAGCCTTTATAATACTAGTATGTAAGAGGAAGACACCCTTTATTTTCGCATGTTTTATAAAAATAAGGTAGTTTAGCGCTTTGGAATTTATTAATTTAATGTCATCTATCCTGCATTGAATAAATAATTATATAACAAATAATGTACATTTCAATTCAACTGCAATAATATTAAAAATTGAATATTAATTTAATCCATCCATCATTGTCAAATACATAATTAAAAATAAAATTATAAAATTTAATCGTAATTTAGATCGTTTCACATAATTTATCGTTCTAATGTTGCAGCCTCTTCAGAAGTTGATAGGCTCTGCTTATACTTGTTTTTGTAAAAACCTATAAAAACTTATATCTAACTATAAAATTCAGTGCAGACAAAATGAATTAAATTTGACCCATCCGTCACATCGGGGCGAAAACAACCTCGTCGTCCGAAAGGGGTCTATTTATAAAGGATAATATACCTCAAGCATTTCAAGTCAAGATATTGATGTATTCTTCTTTATTATCCATTTTTTTTAAAATGGATTATTCTTAAGCAAAAAAATAGTACATAATATGGTTTATAATTTGGTCGATATTTTGAATTTTATAACTAATCAATATCACGCCTAAATGACAAACTGGGCTCTGACAATACGTGTCACTAGCACTGAGCACATATTGGGTACCGGATGCGAGCGAGAAAAACATCGCGAGCATGGTAACAGCAGCGAATGTTGTTGTTTTTATTTTATTCGTAATTGCGATAATAAAGAACAATGATTATTTATAATTTTTATTTTTTAGACATTTTTTGACATGTAGGATTTATATTAAAAGGATTATTCAAAAATATCTCCTTTGTTAGATTTTGGCGAGAGCTCAGTGGAAAAACGTGGTTTCAAGTGTCAATATGCCTGAAGAGGCTCCCGTAGGTTTCTCTAATTATATATTTTTTTTAAATAACGTTGTAAATGCAATCGCGATAACTACAATTTTGTTGTTTTAAATACAGTTTGTTAATTTGTTATCCTTAAATATAGTTTGTATATATATACACCTCTGAATACATACCTTTTGATTTAAAAAAAATAGTAAAATACCGACACAATAAAAAAATAATTTTCTGGAATTCTGTATTATACGACTTTTGTAAGTTACCACATTATTCGCGGTACGTATTCATTTTTTTTAATTTCAAAGGCTGTACGTTCACTTGTCCTAGGTGACTTTTAAACGTTTTAAAATGCTTGGCGATATTTTTACTAACTTATCTTAAATTACGTGGTAAAATGTAAAAAATGATTCTTTTCCGAGAACTAAATATCGTCATCGACGTAGTAAAACTATTGTCAAAATTAATAGACGTGTATACAATAAAAATATGTTAATTCCAGTAATTCAAATCGGATGATGAATATTCAAAATTGAATTTAAATCAGTTTAAAAGTTTAATTAAATAATATATTTCCTGCGATACATTTTTGACTTTTAAGTATTGTTCTCTGTTTATAATTAATTTAATTGGAAAAAAATATTAGTCGAAAATGACGCCCTGATTTTGACATAATAACTACATCCTAAAAATTCCGTATCATAAAACTCGCCTTGCATAAAATTGTATCGGTCGACGAAGATTGTATCAACGTTTTTTCGGTCATATCTTGTCCGTACTTGAAGTTTGAGATATCTTGAAGAAGGCATACGTAAGTGCACTCAGTGGTATGGATGTTCAATAAACCCTTGACCGATTTTTTTTTAATTATTTAAACATGACCATAAATTTATATATATATATATATCTATTTTATTAATTTCTTGTCTTACGTATTATAGATCTAATTCCAATTATTTCGTTCCGTTAACAGATTATATTAATGTTTTAATAATAATTAAAATGGATTCACTGATCACGGATTAAATAGTGTTTTGATCGTTAACCTCTGCTTACACCACTAGGCTATCAATTTACATATTAATAATTAATTCACAATATTCGCACACATATATGGAATTATTATAATAACGCATGAATGTTGCAAACTTCCTGGTTCATGCTATTGATAAGACGACTTTAAAAATTCGTCCATTGTACACCTGTCTATAAAAAAATATCAGAATATACTTATCCTTTTAAAAATATGCCATAAAATACTTTTTTTATTATTATTTGACCGCAACACGTTAACACAAAGAGACAGCAATAACGTTGGCGTTGAAAGGGCCACAAAAAAAATTTACTCGCGGTTGATGGAAAAGTTCGGACCCTAATCTGAAAAATTTACTGCGTCGTTTTTTTTATTATTATTTTTTTGAATATTCAGCATACACGTGAATGCCGTATTTTTTCCGTAGACAAAGAAAATCTCCGATAAGGCCTTGGCTTAATGGCCTCGAAAGGATGCGTGAAAATTTTATTGTCTCTCTTGCTTATCCCGAAACACCAAAACACCGGCGTCCAGAGATTCCAGTTAAAAGGGTCCTTTCGAAAAAAAAATTGAATTAAAACATCGCATCGGGCCTGTGATGTGTACACTTTACATTGTACCCAGAATTAAAAGGGAATATTTTAAAATAATGAATGTTTGAACAACAAGATGGAATTGCTAATAATGGCGAAAGGATGTCGGCGCGTAATTCTCAAGTTCAAATAATGGAAATTGGGGTCGCGATATCAAATAATTCATTATCAACGGTTACAATATAAATAAAAAAATATATACAATGTAAATATAAAAGAATATTAATAATCTTTTCAATTTATCTTTAAATATTAAATGCATACGCTTGAGATTATAGTCGTAGATATCGAAGCCAATCTGCATACATTGTAAAAATTTTATCAGCACATTCATTGCCTTTCGAGAATAATGGCATATTGCCCTTAGAATTGTTTCAAAAATATAAAACGCCTTTATTTTATTTTGCGTGCAATAAAGTGCGACACAATTTTACGATCGACGCCATACATCTACATCTAGTTTATCGAAATTGGCTATCAAAAAAACCGATGTAAATAAATTCTGACAACATCTAGAATCAAACATCCGTCTGGGAGCTATTGGATTCCTAAAATTAGGTACAGAGCAACTCAATCGATTTATCAGATTTTGTATTAAGTGTTTGCTTTGAACCTTTTTCGGCCGACAATGCCTGACGCACACATCGTTTTTGTTTAACTTGATTTTCGGCCATAATACGATCAAAATCTAATCACGATTAAATATAAATGTTCACGGCTCGAAGAACATTGTAATATATTATTTGAATAATAAATGAGATGTAATAAAAATTTTGTGAATAATTTTACTTGGAAATGATTATTTTCAATCCTTTGTCAACAAGTCTATTGATTTTAGCTTAAGCTTTTTGGATTCACGTTAGGTGTTAAAGATTAATTAATAAAGAGTGTTTCTAGCAATCTAATAATAAATGTCGATCTAGATGGGCCACAATGATTCATTATACATTGCTTCACTTCGAGCTTAGTATAAAAATTCCAACGCAGCTTGAAATTAAATATTGATATCTAGAATAAAAAATAAATAAATTGTTGATTGATACAAACTCGTGAATTTAAGATGCTCCACAATCTGAATATATCCAAAAAATGAGTTAAGCAAAAACCAACAATCTATATTTCTATGCTAGTAAAAACATATTCATAATTTAAAGTGTTGAATCAAGATTTAAAAGAATATATTATATAGTAATAAATTAGATTTATTTTTAGTTAAAAAAATATATATATATTATCTATTGATATTATTTTTACATATGCCTATTTTATATGGAAGTCTTTGAAATGTATTTTCCGTGAAAAAATAAAATCGGTATTTCCGTAAAAAGGAATAAGGTATTTATATTGAGGTAAATATTCTATATATTTCAAAATGCAATATTCCGCGATTCGAACTTTCGAAATAATATATTGTAGATGTTATATATTTTTTCATTTGCCGTCTTGTTTTTTTCCGTATAGTTTTGCATTTCCATGTTGCATTTTCCTAACAAATTTTAATATTTTCAGTAATAATAACAAATTTTAATAATAATAAATATTATTTATAGTGAGTTAAGCGCAATATATGGAACAAAAAGCAGGTGTTTTACAATAGTAATGGTTAAAGATTTTTTACTAGTTATATAAGCTTTTTAAGCGAATAATAAAAGAAAACGTTACCATGTAGTAAACATTTATATATTGTATACACACATACAACTCTTTTTACACGATTTTAAAATAACACGGTTCACTAATTATTTCTTTTAACACGATTGCCTGAAACAAAAATATTTTTTTTTAAATTAAGAATTTTTCGTAATTAAAATACGTATGAATAAATAATATTTTTAATATTTTCTACATTAATTTTTCATTTTTACATTTTTTTATATATTTACTAGGTCATACAAAGATTTTCTATAACACAATTTTGTTTTTTTTTTAATTTGCTACTTCAATTTTCCTATGAATCTCATTTTTTTCACTGTTTTTAATGAAACGTATCTACTATTTTAACTATACATAAATTTAATCAACATTATTTTTTTAACGATTCGTTTTAGGTCCAGTTAAAGATACTTTTGAAACAAATCATTTTTCTATTTTTTCAGCCATTTTAAACTTTTGGATACGTCACAGAGACAATAGAGATAAATTTATGATTTATTGTTCAATTTTAATGAGAATAATATTAATATATGACATCGTAGTTAATTTTTAATTATCCTTCGAGTCTCTATTTTGTTTTTAAGGCTTCAGGGCAAGTTAACGTAAATGGTATTTTATAAGATCCACTTTTCATAATCAGAAAAGTTTTTTTTCCATAATTATGTCAGTCTATTCGTTGTTTAAAGGCTATACAGAGATCATGTTCTCTCGGCAAGTTTAAAGCAAATTTAGTTAATTTTAAAAGGCTTTTTTAATACCTTTTTATTACTTGTGAGCATTATTCATCCGTTTATAAATGTCTTTATAAATATTAGAAAATGATTTTTTGATTTAATTCATATCATTATGCCAGTAAAAGAATAAAATAATAATATATTCAAAGCTTTAAAATTATATTAAAAGCAACATGTTGAATTAACCCATTAAAAATGTATTTTATTTTGCTTTATATAATGCATACATAAAATCCATAGTCACTTTTCATTGTTATCTTTTCAATTTCATGCCACTACGTGAATTATTTATTTAACATTTTTTTCAGCACACACTCGTGCTCAAATTTCGCTCGTCCATTCACGGGGCATCGCTGTTAATCTGAACAGACTTGGGTTTTTGGTAATACGCAAGACCATTAGCCATGAAAGTACCATTAAGCGAGGCCTCAATTTGAAGGGACCCCAAATTGTTCAGACACTTTCACAATACAAATCCCGCCATTTACAATTTAAATCTTTGAAAATGAAAATCGCCACAGTGAATAAAAAGGCTCAATCTGCGTAGGGGAAAATGATGGAAAATATCGTCGCGATCAAAAAACCATAATGGCCACTCGAGATATGGCCGAGGCAAAAAATTGCGAATTCCAAGGGTTCAATTAAACATGTACCATCTCATCCGTAAACAGAATAAATGTAGTGGAGGCAATTCCTATTTAGCTATCCTCCGTGAAAGAATTGATAAAGTAAAAGCAATCATTATTCGCTGGTGGAGAGATTCATTAGTTAGCGAGGAATAGCTCAGCACGATATTCTGTTTTATTAGAGAACAACATTAATCACAGAGAACAAGGGAATTATTAAAAATCTCATAATAAATACAGTGGAAACATTCTATCTCAATTACAGCGCATACTCGCCGAGGTAAAGGCGCCTGGGGTGAGAGTGTTTGATAATAGTAATAAAAATTGATTAATGGCACAACGAGATAGAAATCTCTATCAAAATATTATTTTTTTATTCAAAAATAATTAAATACCTTCGAATGTATATTACATTTTATTCATATAATAATTTTAAACAATATAAAATATATAAATAATTATTGTGTATTTATTATTAAAACAATTATCTTTTCAATATAGGTCTATTGTGAATATATCAATAGAAAGACACTAGAAGAACACTAAATCGAAAACAGCACTTTATAAAATTGCTTTTATTCATATGTATATCAAATAACTCAATATATCAATACTTTGGACACCACAATTAATTATGCTATAATTATTCTTTCGTAGTAAACATTTTCTCATTAGTAAATTAGTAAGAAAAATATTTTTCGGATTTAAATTATAAATATTACGGTAGCTATGCATTAAATCATTAAATATTAGTGTTTCCATTGAACAAATAAATATTTGAATAATCGAATAGCGAATCATGCGTCTCATTTATAAACAATTTCGTTTGCAAATATTTATGAAATTAATTATTTATATTTTATAAAAGAAAATACGTTGCATATACATTTTTTATTTTTAATTTATATTATAAGAATCCATGTAGTACACAGATTTTCCCTCAGGCTAATTGTTTTATAAAGCAAATATTATTTACAAAATTTTTTATGAATTTTTTTGTGAAAATTAAATTCTTTTTAGATAAGAGCACGTTTTATGCAAATCTCTAGATTTACACAAATAACTAAAAATGGCTTAAACTCTGTTTAAAACTAAATTTTTATATATCATCAAAAATCTCGATTCACATTATTTATATTATGATATAAATAAACATTACTAACCCTATTTATATTTTAAAATAACCCATTACACTTAAAAGCATTTAATGAAAACCGGGGAATTTATCAAATTAAAAGATCCTTAAGCCGTGACCTATTTATTTGATCCGTGAATTGTTTTTCCTGAAAATATTAACTTATTTATGTTTCGATATATGTAGGTCAGACTGTAATCCTCGGATTACAATAATATTTAATATAGATTTCTAGCTAATGCTTATAATATGATAAAATATACCACGGAAATAGTATTTACACGTAAAATTGTTCATAGAAAAAACAGTATATTTATTTCAAATAAAATACGTATTTTTCGTTCAGGGGCCTTCACCTCACAAAAATCCGTGAGTTATTAATCCCTTTCGTCACTATCACAGAAGGAAATATTTTTATTCTACGAATAAAAAAATATTCATAGATATCTTTGTGTGGCAGAAAGTCGAAAAAAAAGACGGGAAAACTTTTCGACAGCCTAATAAAATAGAGGTATTATTTTATTCAACAGAAATTGGTTTTCTTTTCAAAATTTCACCACACATTGTATCTTTCAACAAGTATCGCAAGCAATTCTTTCAGATGTCAGTCAATTTGAGCTCGACGTTGTTCTTTTTTTCATTATTTTATCTTCGATAACAATTCTATTTACCTAAAAACTTTCAATGGCGTTCACTCATTGAGGTAGAAAAAAAACAACAAAATTTGGAACGGAATCACGGCAAAACTTCGCCGATAGATTGCCTCGGATATACATAAGCCCCAACTTTATGTCTCTCTCCCAATATAACAATTGCCATAAATTACTCGAGTCTTGCTCCCTGTATCTTAATAGGACTTATCAGTTTTAGGATAGTTGTCTAATAAATTAATGGAATGATGTGGAAGACTTAATCACCATAAATTCCGAATCTTATGATCCCTAGTGGCAAAAATCAAACATCCCAATAGTACAATATGTGTCTATAATAATCGTGATTACAATATGAATTTAATCTCTATAATTTTTATATTAAATAATTACGTATGATAAAAATAATAATAAATAAATTCCTGTAAAAACACTAGCGGAGACTTGATATAATTAAGACAAGTAGACAATTTATGACGTCATATAACAAATCATAGTAAACCAAATTAATGGGCCCACGCGCCCTAGCTCTCGTTAGGGTCGAAATTATAAGGCGCCACACTCGACTCCCGGGAACGGGAACGGAAATCAACACAAGCGGAATTAATTGGCAAAATAATAAAATTAATTAGCTAGGAAGCCGAATTAATAAACATTCGTAGGTGTGTGTGTGTGGGCAGGATCCTTGTTTCGGATGAAATCTGAATGTAGCGACAGACCCTCGGCCCTAACAATTATCGAAGGTTGTGTAATTATGTGTGTAAACATCATCCTGACGATAGGAAGAAAGTTTACCGATAGGAGAGATAATCCTGGCTTAATTGCCAACTGGAGTGAGCGGGAACGACTGAAGGACTGGTTTCCGTCTCAAGTAAGGTCACAGTCGATTCATTTCACAGTGGAAATTAGATCAGAATGTAGAATAGGAGGAGATGACCGGATTGACCAAAACGGACCCTGATAAAATTCTATTCTGAGCATTTTAAAACAGATTCTATTTCTAAATTTAGGTAATAGACATAATTCAATAACAATTATTAATGATTAATTTTGAAATAGGATAACTATACAAATATTTACCAAAAATAGATTATTTGAGGTCAATTTTATTTATTATATGGCCAAGAAGCAACTTTCAACCTTGATAGTTGCCTAAAATTTATCGTGCTTACGCAGTACCTAGCTTTAATCTTACTAATTAGGCACGATACACTTTTGGCGTAATACTGCGTTTAATAATTCATGGTGAATTACTCTCAAATAATTCCACCAAATACAATAGGAGAACCTTTTATCACACCTCGAAATTGACGTAGAGGACCTACTTCTCATCCCCAGTAGCAATCCTACTAAAAAACGGATCGGTTTCATATCTGGAATTTAAAGAAGAAAAAAAGGGTATTTGTTGTTTTATGACCACTGGAGAAAGCTTTGACGGGCATCCAAATTCTTTATTGTTGACCATGGATAGCTGAGGTCTCGTGATAATTACCTAATGGTTTTGCGCAAATCTGACTTCACTAATGAGTTTAAAATGTCCCATGGGTTTTGATTTTATTATGTCTTACATATCACCCACTTTTAAAACCTTTCTTAACTTTTTTTATACAATCTAAAGCACTATCTATAATATAAATGACATTTCTTTTCGCTTTACCTAACATATGTTATATAATTTTAACTTATTGTACTTATACTTCGTCATTTTCTAATCATCGACCGCTGAAGCTTCTAGCTCAGTGGTTCTTAACCTAGGTTCGATCGACCCCAGGGGTTCGGTAAGTCAGTTTCCCGGATTCGGCGGAGGTCAAAACACACATCCGACTAATTGTATCATATTATAAAAAATGATACGACGTATGATATAAGGGTTCGGTGAACCCACATATGAAACTGGTGGAGTTCATTACCTCCAACATGGTTAAGAACCACTGTTCTAGCTAAATGAATGGCCTTATAAGTTCTCAGTGGACAGATTTCGATTTTGGTTTTAAAGATTTATTTTAAGACATAAAATTATGAGGTACAATTCAATTGGGGTAATCCTTAAAATTGAATAATGATTTATGTAAAATACTTGGTTTTGTCAGATTCGCAATTAACTGCATTAGATTTATCACATGTATTTGAATCTAATAAAATTCTTATAAAAAACTATATTTATTTTTAGTGCAGTAAGGTCGAACCAAGAAAATAATAAGAATATTAATATAAAAATATGTATTGTTCACAAAATCAAATGGAAATCGTTTTTATTAATATTTATTTATTTATTTATTTGAACAATTATCTCCAAAGTGACTAAAACGGTTGCAATCGATCGAATTATGTAAACTTTAAAGGATTTTTATCAATCAATTGATGATGCTATTTAAATTGCAGAAAAGAGAAATGCAAAATATAGTCGAAAAACATTGACAGTGTCGTTTATTTTTCGAATTAAGTAGAAAATATATAGACTAGTGGGGTATAAACAGACCTGCCCCAAAGAGAGCTTTACGAAGCAAACGAAAAGCGACCTTCTGTATTTGGTAATACGAAATTGTTCTCTTTACCTCCACTGACTGACAAATAACACTCGTTCACATCGGACCAACAACTAAACTCAGACTATTTGCATATTTCGGCTAAATATTATTTTTTTATTATGAGAAATATGTGTAAGGCAGTCCCCGATTGCCCCTAAGGACGAGCCGCTCCTGAATATATCAATCATTTGTATATGTGTTCTTCAGATTTTTTAATGGTAGTCTTTGGAACATATCCTTCTTATAAAAATATAATCATTAAAATCAAATTTTATTAAAGCATATTATTTAATAGTGTAATATTTAATATCGCATCATTTTCGACAGCCGTTCGCTTCTTCTATTGCTAGACCAAGAAATTATGTAAAGAGGAATCAAGGTAACAGCGTGTTTACTAGATTTAAAATTAATTCTGATGTCTTCATTAGCAATAGATCTTCAAAATACTCTATGGGAGACGTATAAGTTTTTTTTAACAAAAGTAAATGATTACAGTGCGAAAACGTTATTGATGGTGATTTTGGACAATACTGAAGGAGACTCTATAAATTACTCTGAAAGTTTGCTCAGCTACAAGATGGAAAAACTGAAAAGGGCCGGATTTCAGCATTTCAAAGCCAATCATCGCTACAATTTCGTCGATCCTGACACTGATGTCCACATTCAGAGTGTCAAACGAATGCGGAAATCCGCTAAATTACAGAATGAACGACACGGAGAAAAAAACGTGGCAACATTTCAAGTCATATTTAGCCGAATTTATTTGCAAACTACACATAAATTCGGTTTTCGGCTTGCAATATGTAACGATGGCAGTCAGAAACGATTAGGTATTTGAGTCATTTTTAAACGACGAATTTTGGCGCTATATTCAGAAAAATAAAATGGGATTACATAACAAAAGAGTACCATTATTATGTTCTCAATATTTATTTTAACGATTTAATGAACTCGAATATTTTAAAAGAAAAATTCAAGCATTTTACGTGATTTAAAATTTAAATCGTTTGATTAAGCAAGTTTTTACTGTTAATTATTTTAATATTGTATAATATTCAATGTTAATGGATTTTTATTGGTATAATTAATTTTTAAACAATCGAGAATATTGTACAAATATTATTCTAACATAAGAGTAAGGTATTTATTAAATTCAATATACGTAAATATTGTAACTGTACGACGTATCAAGAAATAATACGAAAAAAATAATGATAATAAAATTCGGGTCAGAAAATCGGCTCGAGCCGAATAATAATAATGATATTTAGATAAAAAAAAAACACTCAACGTGAGCTAAACTAACGAATTTGGTTTGAATAAATCTGAATAAAGATCATATTAATCCTACTTATTGAGGGGAAGAATGTCATGCATATTGATAAATAATAAATCAGATGATAGAAACTTATATACCTTCAAAAACCTCTTCAAGAGAATCTTTAAATATCAACAATAAATGTGAGTGTGAATCAAATACTCGCTGAAGTATTAAATTCTGCTGTGTGGGCCAGACGTATTGGCCCAAAAAAATTTTTAGCAAAAAATTTGAACTATGATATCCTATTCAATATAAAAAAATATTTTTATTGAATAGGATATTAAATCAAACTCTATAATTGTTTCTTAATCATTTTACCGATGAAAATCTTTTCTATTTATTCGCAAAATAGAATTAATGAGAGTAAAACTGAGATTAAAGAGATAAATTTAGTGATTTATAAAATATCCTCAATATTTAAGTGGTTCCTTCAGACAATTATCGTTTTAGAACAATGAAACACTCGTAGAATAGTAAAATTTTAAAAATAAACAATATTTTAAACTAGCATTCATTACAAAACAGGAAAAATTATCGATAATATTCGAATTATATTATGTTTTCCGGAAAAAAATGGTTTGGACGTAGATTAACATTTAATGAAATCGACTATACGACAAATAGCTGAAAACTTCAGCTTGATACACACGAGCATATGTGAAAATTTAATTGAATAAGAGGCTATCACGGTGTTTATGCCCGATTTAGTGATCGAATATGAAATGTAGGTATTATATTCAATCCAATAACGTAATCCCAAATAACTTTCAAAGCTTAAGGTAGCCAAAATTACCCCTCGAGCAGGTTTAATTGAAAAAAGTGTTTAAAAAAGTGCATGTAACGTGAAAAAAGGCTTCAAGGGATATTTGGCTTTTAAATTGACTAACTTTTATTCAAGCGTTATTAAAAATGTGTTAACTTGATGAAGGAAAGTTGGATCTACTATGTTTAAAATATAGACAATAGTAAAAAAATATATATGTATTTATTCTTTTATCATATTTTCTATAATACGTCTCTGTGACAGTTTAGAAAATTTTGTATCTAATACACATTTTATATTAAAGAATTTTATCCGTGTTTATATGCATGCATCATTTTTATGGCGCTAGGCAGGAAGTTCTTCAGACTCATAAGTGGTGTTTCGTGTAGTGAAATGCTTTTAACCCTGTCATGACTCTTTAAGCACGCTTATACTGTCGTTCCTCCGAAAAAAAAAACCTCCAGTTTAATACAACACTCCGTAATAATATTAAATAATTCATTGAAACGCCCGCCGACGTATATTACGTGTATACAAAATTTACTAGCGATAGTTGGGGAAAGTTGAAGAGCTTTGTTAATATTTAAATTCAGAAAAAAACACTCACCTATAGAGCATTCTCTCCTGCCTGTCTGCCTCCATGTAGATCCTGTAGTACATGAACAGCATTATCACACCTGGCACCCAAAAACTAACACTGGACGATATCACCGCGTACGGCCTATTCACTTTGAAACCGCAAACACTCGGATCGGCCTTCCTAAACTCGAGATGCTCCTCGGTGGTATACCAACCCATGAAGATCGGCAAGAACGATACAAGCGCGGGACTGCACCACACCACTGCTAGCATGACGCCCAACCTGGCGTTGGTCATGATCAATGGATAGTCGAGAGGCTGCACGATGGCGTAGTAGCGATCGACGGATATGCAGCAGAGGTGCAAGATGGACGCCGTCGAGAAGTAGACGTCGAGTGAGTTCCAGACGTCGCACATGAAATAGCCAAACAACCACTTTCCATTCGTCAATTCTACACTGAAATTGAAGCACATTGCCCATATGGCCACTAGCATGTCGGCCAAAGCCAACGACACAACGAAATAATTAGTTATCACTCTAAGTTTTCTGTGTCTCATCACGGAAACTATGACGAGCAGATTACCTAACAACGCCGCTAGTATGATAAACACCATGATGCTGCTCTTTATAGTTTTGAACAAGATGTTGTACCACGGACTATACAACGTGTTCGTTATATTGAAGCTGTCGTCGAAGATAATACTAGAGTTTTGATCATAGAAAAAAGATTTATTGCTATAGCCCTCTTGGACGACTTCGGTGGGCTCGTTGGTTCGATCCAAAACCGACGTTATGTGATCCAGTGTCCAGCTCTCGTGATTTGTGATGTTGTTGTACAGATCGGGATTAAATGTTCTCTCGTTGAGGATATCAGACACGAATCCTCCGTTCGGATGGGGAAAGAAGCTGAGTCGTTTGCCCTCCATCCCTGATGTCTGTCTGAGATCACATCATCGGCGTGAATATTTTATAAGCTCGTTCCGTGAGCAAGCAAACTTTTTCTTTGCATATTCCCTCCTTTTAAATTCACTCACATAAACTGATATTTATAACCTGTTTTCATTTCTTTATTATTCGCATGGCGCGCGTACTTTGCGAAACTCTGCCTTCTTTTGCACGGAATTTGTTTTTATCTTGTTTGCATGTTTGATTTACCTAGAAAAAAACATGTATTTTTAATATCATTCAGTCAGATTTTCAGCTGAAATTTTAAAATTATATCTAAAACATAATTTATCTTCATTGCAACGTAAACGGGCAACAGAATCTACTCTCTATCATTTGTTTTCATTACATTATGTCCAGAATTTATTTGCACATTTAACCATCAAGTGAAATAGAGCGATCTTAGATAGTAATACTATGTTTCGGCAGGATTAGAATGAACAAAAAAAATAATAAAAAAAAACAATTTTAACGACAATAATGTAATAAGAAAGGGCAACGAGGCAAACGTTTTTAATATTATAATAAAAAGGTATGAAAATGCTTCTCAAATATTTTTATAATACATACACAAAACATAAAGGAAACCAATAAAGGGAAATTGCCTTTCGCCCAGACAAATTAAATATCATTTATTTTTACAAGGACGTGGGTAAAGACCGTTGGTAAATTAAAAAATACACAAGTCGAGATGAAAAATATTTCGAAAAAAACATACAGCAATTTTTTTCATCATCTGAAAATTAGCCTGTGTATACACAAAAATACAATACGTTTATTATTGTAACGAAATTTTCATAGTCGAATTTTGTATGGTAATTTTTAAATTAAATCAACATATAATGCGTATTTAAATGTATTCGCAACGTAATAAAACTATCTAGGAGTTATATATAGATTTCAACTATCCACGGTCTATAGAAAATAATCACTTGAAAAAACATCGAAATAAATTAGGATTCCGCACAAACTTTTACCAACAGCCATTGAACAACAAATAATATATTCTTCGCTCTAAAAAATAATACGAAAATCAATATAATGAACAAAAATAAATTAATTATTCAGCCACTTTTTATATCAACTGCTGTTTCAAAAATTCGTTTCAGAATAATATTTTTTTAATTAAAAACATTTAATGAAAAATTAACCGTGTTTTGCTAAAGATAATGTAAACAAACATTCCATAATCAGTGCCTTAATGTTGCGTTTAAAATAGATTATTATCTAAAAATATCTCATTCAAGAGAATTTTCGTTATTAATTAGATTAATATTTAAAATATTCAATACTAAAAAAAATGATATATATTATTATGATAAAATTGAAATTTTCGATGTAATTCGTATCCTTTTTAAGCCTTTATTGTAACGTTGGCGTTATGTATTCAGCACCTGAATAAATTTAATTTAAAATGAGGCAACTACAAATATTACCCCTTCTGATAAAGAAAAATTATGGTTTGGCGAAGAGCCTAATTCCTTTTATTGTTTCAAATTTAACATAATATGGTTTTTTATAATAGTTTTACTATAATTGTATTGTGAACCGAGTGATGTTATTTATAAAGAAAATTTATGTGCATAATTAAAATTTTATTTAATCTAAATCTGTATGTAAATGTTTACATTCGCTCCCTGAATTTGAGAATAATTAAAACTTTCCATGGCAAAATTTCAGATTTTCACATTGCGTAAACAGTGGACCGCCTTATCGTAAATCCAGTTAATCAAGATAATTAATTTCGACTATAAATTAATTGCAATAAATACGTAAGGTGACATTGACGTGGAATACAACACCGAGTTGTGAACAACGCCCCTGGAACAGCATCGCCCTCCGCATCCGAGGGCCCTCGGCTGCGGCCGCCGGCGATGCTTACAACTAAAATTCCATTACGGGCAGATGTCGCCGGTTTTTGCACACGCAAATATGGTTTTCGGTTCAAAATTGGAACAATTTTTTTTCCGCCCAGAAACGCTGACGGTCGTTAAAAAGCAATTCGAAATATCTTGCAATTCCATTTATTATCCGCGCGAAAAACTTTTTTTTTTCAGCGACAAAACTTCCGCACCGCCTCGATTAATTATTTTAATTGAACAATTAACGATAATAACGATACGAATAATTAATATCCCGTTTTTTGCATTCATAAAATTTAAATATATTCCATCAGACTCGATCAATCTTTCGTTAAATAGATTCCTACTGACGGTGGGGGAGCCATTAAGCTCTTTCAGAATGAGATCGGTCTGAATATGAGCCGAGAGTTGAAAATAATTTACATAATAAATCCAATAACGTTTACCGTCCTAATCCTTAGCACACGGGTAATTTTGCCAATTTAATGGTCTCGGACACGCTCCCTAGGAGATATTCCTAACTTTCATAGATTAGCACTAATCCATTACCGTGTTATCCCTGGCAGGGGGTATTTATTATAATGTGCCTTCGATGCTCTAAAAGTATATATATATAATTGATGAATATTAATTTTATTACTTATAATAAAATTTGAATTGCGTTTGAACTTGAGAGGAAATCAAAAAATATTCTACAAAATGATATAACAAAAAAAAATGGCTTACATTTTTATGTAACAAAACAAAGTTTTAAAATTACTATAAATAAATAAAACTCATTTTTTATAAATAACGGTAATCAGATTACCCTAAACGCATTTAAATAATGACATCCAACAATTGTGGCCGAGCAAAAGACTATTTTTATAAAAAAAATAAGCAATTTATACGATTATCGTCTTCGAGTC
>JAGXCT010036564.1:108793-134960 GCA_022495035.1 Philopotamus ludificatus | reverse complement strand
TATATATTTACGAAATATGTAATTTGATCTCGAAAATATTAGCATTTTGTAGAAAAAAGCAATTTAGAGGAAGCGTTAAATGAGGGCTGACTGTACTTAATGTTATAGCATCTTCTTCTGTTGAAATTAGATGGATCGAGATTACCTATTCTTTGTCGGAAAGTTTTCCGTCAGCCAGGTTTCCATGAATAAGACTGTCAACTACATCGTCGATTTCCATAACTTCTGATGACATTACATGAAATTCAAGATTGGTATAATTTTGCACGGGTTCGCCGGAAATTAGCTCCAAGACATCATTGGTATTGTGGTTCGTAATATCAACTACAGTCAGACCTCGACTTGCGCGATTGCGACATATGCGATTTCGGAAATCGACGACTTGCTGTATTTCGTCTTTCTGTTTTTTGTCGATTCTAGCTTACTAAAAACAATTTTTGTTTGTTTTTTTTAACAACAACCCATGCCAATGGAATGTATTGTATCTAAAATATACACCTTGAATATTTTAAGATCTTCAATATCTGAACTAGGTTTTTGCGGTAATAATGCTTGAAAGAACAGATTATTCCCAAGTCAAATCGTTACAGTTCACTAGTACAGTTTAAAGGGAAAAGGTTTATTTTAAGGTAATTTGTTATTTTTTCAAAATACCTAACTGGCACCAATAATCCTTTAACTGCTAGAGAAATTGACAAAACTTAGAAAATTATGGGCTTTAGATATTCCCATGAATTAAATGAACACATTTCTATTCAAAGCTTCTAGTTCGTGTCGCTAGCGTGTGTGGTATAATGACGGTAGTCACACAGGTGTGACCATATTAAAGACTTAAAATAAATATAAATTTTAACATGAATAAATATAAGTATTTTTAATGTAAATCCTGTGGAGGATAATTTCATAGTTCTAATTATTAAAAGCGAAAAAGATATTTGGTTTGCATTTTAAACGTAAACTCAATAAAATGTTTCATACTTTGTTATAATATTTGGTTCATAACTTAGCTTGATATTGTTTCATAATAAAATATGAGATGTCACTTGTAATTAATTTAATTTCTAATAAAAAGATTAAATAACGAAATTATATTTACAAAGTTTAGAAAATAATGAGTTGAGTATAAAAAAAATATATATTTAATTTCATGGATTTTATTTAAATCCCCTCGAATAATAGATTAGAAAAATAATAACAATATAGATTGATTTGTATCTGATTTTTAAACTCAATAATTTATATAATTTGAAATCAGTATCGAACAAGTTAGTAATGATACTAATGATCCATAGACAATTGGGCTGATCAGTTAATAACCTCTATGATAAAAAAAAATGAATCAAAAAGAAAAACAAAAGAAAACAAATAGTGATGGATAGCTGTCAGATCGTACCTGTCAGGTTCTCACGTGGCGCTGTTTACATTGCGCACCGCACACACGCGCACATGACTTTCGCCATCCGTGGATCGCGAAGTGCTTCAGCAGAGGGGCCGCAGCTGGCGAAAACATCCAGTCGCAGTCACAGCTGAGGCGCAGTGCGCGTGCGCACGCCTCCGCCGCCGCAGGCTTGCCAACGCAAGCTAGCGAGCTTTTAAAACGTCGCGATCGAGTTCAAATTCGCGCCAAATTCAAATCGCGATCCGACAATTACAGTGTTAAATAAATACAATTTTGTGTAATGTGATTGATTGTTGCAGTGAAAAATATATAATTAATCGTGAGCTGTGTCATTTTAAACGTAAGTTATGTTCATTAGTAATGACGGCGTTAAAATTTATTCGTGGATCGATCTTCATTCATTATGTACTTCATGGCTGTCGTCAATTTTACGAACACAATGCCGGATATTCTTTTTGTCATGCGAGGCGAGAATGGGTCCAATGAATGGTCAATTTAATTCTACGCATATTTTTCAATATGTCACTCGACTGTAATGTAGAGGCGATCATTTAAATAAAAATGTGTTGCCATATGAAAAATTAAATCGTAACGAAAACCGTTTAATGTTAATATATGATTTAAAATCGTATCGATACGATAAAAACTAGTCCAAAACAATTAACTCGTTCTCGATTAGCCGTTCTGGATCAGCATTGACAGCTGATAGCGGCCTTATAGGAAGATAAGAAAAGTAGGATCAGACATGGTCACATTTCTTCACTTTCACATTACATTTTTGCAGGCGGTGAAAGTAATCTTTTTTATCATTCATTATACGCGAGGGGCCAGTAGGTGAACAGTAGCCATTCCTTATTCACATACATACAGACATACATACACGGCTCTAGTTTGCTTCTGTGACTTAATACAATTTGCCTGATCGCATTAGTAGGCTTTAAAAAAATCAATTGTTAGTTCGATGATTGATGCGGGACAGTAAAGGGTTTGTCGGTCTCTTATAATTTATTGCGCAGTCTCCTAGTTTCATCGACGATGACTCGTATCGGTGGACGATCGCCGAATAGTTTTGTGGCAGGGATCAGAAAGGATTTCGAGACAGCTTTTTGAATGTAAATTTTTTAAGCCCCATTGTAGATAAAAAATATCTCAATATGTGTCAGGATTTCCCAATCTTTATGGCAATTTATGGCATTTGAAGTCTAAAACGTACTTAGGATAAACGTATTGTTAGCGTTGAAAAATACGTCCGTGACATGGCATACAAATACAATCAAGGCTCTTTCATAGAAAAAAAATGAGATAATTTAGGGATGTTATTTTTTTTTTAATCTCAATAAATAAAAGCTATAGTTTATTTGTTTAATCAACTTGAAAATTTATTTTAAAATGTACAGTGAATTTAATAGGGGCGAATTTTGATATTTACTCAAGAAAGTGCAGTACCAAAAATGTATAAATATATATTAAAAATAAAAGTTTAATCCGTGTGATGTAAAAAATAGTCTTATCCCCAAATGATGATACTAAAACACACAGACAAAGCTTTGCAGTATATATTATTTTTTTAATTCCTTACATTTTTGTCAATTCTATACTCTAAGAGTATTTTATTTGTACATAATTTTTTAAAAAAATATATTTATTTTTTTCATAATCACCTATAATATTCTATCTACTTGGTGGGCACTGTAGAAAAGTTGATTGTATTTTTATCATTATCTGTTAAATTTTTTCTATCTTATTCAACAAATTTTTCGACTCCTATCTGGTAAAAAAATGCTAGTTTCAAGTTTTAATAACGAAAATACATTTTAAAGTTGATTTTTAACGTTGCTCAGCTATTTTAATTTTTTGTTGACTAAATGAAGGTTTAATCGTTTTAAAAATATAATCTTAATTGAATACTCGTGCAATATAGACCACAATGATTTGGCAAGAAATTGATTTCATTGATTATTGTAGGATTTTAATGGTCGTCCTGATTTTTAGGGTGATTTTTATATTTATATAATCTGATTTTATACTCCGAAATCACAACTGAAAAAAATTGACTCAAAAACTGTCTCATAAACCCATTAAATCTAAGACAATAGCACTTAAAGACATTTTTTTTGATCGAGAAAATTAATGATAATAAAAAATATATATTTTTATTGCATCTTGTAATATCCAATTTTAATTAACTCTTCAGCAGTTTAATTTACATAACCTAGCCGTGCCGACGGGGTCAATTTGGGACCCCAAGTTTTTGATTTTTCTCGAATAATTCTTTTAATATAAATCCTACATGTTCCAAACTTTTTTGATTTGTCTAAAAAACGTCTGAAGGATAAATATTATAAATAAACATTGACCTTTATTGTCTGCAATTGCGAAAACAAATTAAAACAATGATATCCGCTTCTATTGCATAGATCGCGATGTTTTTTCTCGCTGGCATCCGGTACGATTCAAGTTGATACGTATCGATCAAATATCATTAATAACTATTTTATTCTTAAAATATTACAATTTCAAAAAAATGTCTGAGATATTAATGAAGAAGTTTTCGAGACGTTCGTAATTCATTTTTAATATATTCTAAAGATTTTCTAAAATTAAAATTACAATGAGGGTAACTTTTTCTTTATCCTCACTATCGTTTTTTTATATCTAGAGTTATGCCAAAAATAAGATCACGAATTTAGCTATTATCCACAAAAATATAATCATTATTTTGCTCTAAATTATCAAAAAAACATCACCAAATTTATGGATCAATTTTTTCATGGATCTGCATAAATACCGCATAATGTAAAAAAAAATAGACGCATAAGAAGAACCTTGACTGTGTTTAGAATACATCCTTGTGATTAATTTTTTTTTTTGAATAATCTAGATAAATTAATACCCGATATATAAATATGCAATATAGAAAAAAGTTTGCGAAACTCCAATTCTCATTGTTAATTTTTACGCATGAACCGATCACTGATCACAATCTTCACAATGAATAATACAACTTGCGAGAAAAAAATCGAATCAATCTTATTTAGCATCAGTGTCGGAATAAATCGCCAATTGTAATCAGTAATCAGTAATCACACCAGCCTTGTACAGGTATTTGCATAATGCGGTCCACACAGACGCTGATACCGATCTGCTTCTGAATTTTGTTTACATTCTATTTATTAAACAGTGTGCCACTGTGCGTTCAATTAATTCAACTCGAAAATATTAATTGTTTATCGTAATATTATCGTAAATGTATCGATCATGCGTGTCTAATTGCTTGTTATATTCATCTCGCGCGGTTGGATACGATGTTGTTTTTTTATTTTATTATTATTATGAATTAAGATTTGGTCGTAAGCTCAAAAATGATGGCCATCGTTACGGTCAATGGGAAGATTCTCCAATTAAATACGACAATATTAGTATCGTCGAGCACCATCGCGGAGAACCAGTCGTAACATAATCACGTTTGATTATACGAGACAGTCAATTGGCCAATCCTTGGCACATATCCGAAGAACTGTACTGGCGCGGTGTTGACATGTCATAAATTCAAACTGGAATAAATATTATCATAAGGCTCATTAGAATATTTTGTTTTTTTTTTTAATATGGGCAGTCATCTCGTAGGCATTTCGACAGACGTACATAAAAAAAATAATCGGCAAGGCCGATAAAAACCTGTTGTCATTTTTCGCCGCATTCTTGGACATTACCAATATCTTGGGAAATAAATTCTGGGTTCGGGGATCAAGGATCGCGATCTAGGCAACATGTCCATGTATTAATCACTTTTTATGGGCATGTCCTTTCAGGTCCTCGCCCATTAATGCGCTCGTTTGTTATCACTGCATTCCATACACGCACGGTAGCGATAAAAATCGATTTTTACCCCAAAGTAGTTGATATTTTTTTTTATTATTTTATTTTTTTTACTCCACACATTCATATACTATAATATTATTAAAATCATATTCTATACATTATTTAGCTTTAATTGAGAGAAAAAAAATTATCAGAATGTTATATTTAATATATACAAATACTAATAATTCATTTATTTCTAGCTTGATATACTCGAACCTCATGTTTAATTCTCAATGGAATTTAAACTTAGGCTAGTCTTAAGATTAATTAGTTAAAAACAAATCTCGGGATTAATAGAAAATATTATTAAATAATTAAATTTTAATTTCAGTTTAGAATTTCTTTTCTAATTGATTCAAATATACATATTTGCAATAAATTATATATAAAATCTTCTTTCTAGATTTATTAACAATAATTAAAAAAAATCTCATCTTATGATTAGTTAGATAAAACTTTTAGTTATTTTAACTTCTTATGTAGCCGTCAATTCTGTTCTCCAAGTTTATTCTTTAAATATATTATAATTTTTATTAATCTGCGATAGTTGCTTCATGATGAGGTTGGTGCAATAAACGGCATATCTTATAGGATTTCTAACCTAAACGACTCGAAACCATCCGCGTCATCCGATTTATAAGGGAAAATAGACACAAGCATTTCTAGTGGTGGATTCTTTATCAACGATTTTTAAAAATATCTAATTATTCTAAGAATAACGGTCGATATTTTGGATTTTTTAACTAATCAATATGACATGTAAATGACACACGCACTCAGCGATGTCCCGCCTTAGACTGAGGACACGCCGCCGTCTGAATTCTCGCGGCACGTATCCAACGCATTCGGCACAGGGTTAAGGTTAAGGTCAATGATTATTTATAATATTTATTCTTTAGACTTTTTAGACAAACACAAAAAAATTGTGACATGTAGGATTTATATTAAAAGAGTTATTCGAGAAAAATCAAAAACTAGGGGTCCCAAAAAGACCCATCCCATCGGCACAGCTAGTTTAATAAGAGTATGATGGAATGTCTTAGAAATATTGTCACATTTACAAAAAAAATATATACCACAGAAGCCAAAATACTGGAAGGAGGTAATTTTATATCACTTAATGAGAAAAATTTTATATCAATCATTTAAATACAGTTAACCCTCCTATAGCGCTTTCTGCTATAAAGCGGCATGTGCGTCAATCCCTCCTATAGTGCTTCCTTCCAGATCGCTGTTTTCTAGAAAATGCTAAATTTTCAAGGTACAAATTACATGGTCAATGCCAAAATAAAGGTCAATGCCATTTGACAACAAAATATAACACGCTAGTTAGAAAATATATTTAAAAAACCAAATCCCAAATTTGGTATGGGTGGTATAAGGTGGGTTTCTATAGCGCGGCCATCATCTCGGCGCTATAGGACGGTTGACTGTATTCATAAAATGCGAATTTTCCTATTTATCCAGAAGTGCAGCAACAAAAATTTATAAATTAGTACAAAAAAATAAAATTTAAGCTGCGTGACGTAAAAATTAGTTTTAGCCCCATATGAAGATACTAATACATAGAGCCAAAACTTTGCGGTTCTGATTAGTTTTTGATTATTTAATAGTGTTATTATTATTGTAAAATCAGCAACATGTAATTAAATAGAAGATTTGTATAATTAAACCCTATTTTTAATAATCGTAGGTCCTTAATTAACCCTAAATCCTGGTTATTTTCCGGAAATTCAATTAATTTTATGCCTATTTGTCTTTGTATTCAAATTTTCATGATCGAAACATAATGAAGAGATGTCATTTTCTTAGATTGGAATAAATCTTACAAAAGGGAAAGGTCTCAATCAGGATACAGTTCTTCTATAATTAATGCTGCTTTTCAATAAAGGGCCCTTAAGTATTTTTTGTTAAAATTTCATATTTTTGGCCAGCCAAAAGCTGTATTTTCTCAATGTTCACAGTTATGAGACATTTAACGGTATCACCCGTCCATTATTACTAATATGTGGTCGATATCGAATGACTACTCCATATCCTGTAGTCATTAAGATACTGTCCGATACTCCAATCAGGTTTGTTTCCTCAATTTTTTTTGTTTCAGCGTTGTCGGCGTTTAGAAATGTGCGTACTGAAATTAATTAATGGACGGCCGTTTTGTATGCGATGGCTTCGGGATTAGTCATAAAAAGTGTAATGGTCCAAAATTAGTGTTGAACGATTTTATTTCGAGCGATTAAATTAAAAACAAAGGTCGGCGATCGTTTGATGCTAATTAACCAATAAAATTTTAAGTACCTTCTCTAATTTTGATTATTATTTTGCTCGCGACTCGGATGATTCCCCATTCGTAGAATAGAAAATCGTCGCGGTTTAATATACGTCGTTAAATCTAAATTTTATTAGACGATCGCTATGGGGTTTATTTTGCAATTTATATATTTCAATGAGTATATAGAATCGTTCGGAATCGATTACTCTTACATTATGATCTTGTTGCATCCGGTTTCATTGATATAATTAATTATTTAAACATTTGAATGCGGTCATTTTTTTTATTATCGATATTTATTTTTCTTTTCTTCTTGCAATGCCTAGCGATCGACCTGATCTTATTTATCTTTGATAAAAAAAAATCGCCACACATTCTAATCATTATTTAATTATCTATTCGCAATGAAATATATTTATTCATGAAACCGATATCGGAGTGTAATATATGCATATCCATTTCGAGAGAGTTTCGCAATGTTCGCGGAAAATATTTTCGCTTACTTTGCTGAAAACAAACTCCAGCGCAAATGCAGCAAGCGGCTGGCCGCTTGGGTGTTTTCGAGTGGTTTCATGGCTTTCCAGCGATTTGTGAGTTCTCGTAAAATAAAATAAAAATCATCACCGTTTTATCGTGGGATTGACGTTGAGAGTGCTTTTATTGCTATTAACCAGTCAAATGAAAATCCGATAATGGATTACAAATTAGAAAATATAAAAACATATGGAATTTTCGCTTTTCTTGATGTATTCATCATTATTAATATTCTTTTAACCAATTCTGGAATGTAATTTGCCGCATGGCATCTCGTTGTTGACAAAACGTCGTCTTGTTGATCCTTTTTCGCATCATGACAATTTTTTGGATTAGGGTGAAGTTAGAAACCAGTATTTTACCGTGATTAGCTATTGAAAAAAAAACTATATAAATCTCGATTCAATCCTAAACCTCACAGGGAGAACATTTGCTTGTAATTGCTGGTCAGGCTGCTGCAATTGTTCGGGTTTATCAACGTCGATTATTGCTTTTGTGCCCCGATACTTTGTTCTTTTGCCGTACATTTTAAATAAAACTAATCGTTAGGACTTTAAAATGCGCCTGGGTAACGGAATACCGCTAGCAATAGTTTTTCGGACGAACCATAGCGCGCCAATGGCTCTCCGCAAAATAACATTCTTTGTCATCTGAAGATTTTAATTTTTATCATTATAATAGTGTTTTTCATTTTTAATTTTTCTATTGAACTCAACAGTGCCGTGCTGAGTCTATTTGAGACCCTAAGTTTTTGATCGAATTACTCTTTTAATATAAATCCAACATGTCACAAAAAAATTGTATTGGTCTAAAAAAGTATAAAGAATAAATAATAATAATCATTGGGCTTTATTGTCTGCAATTGCGAACAAAATAAAAACATTCGCTTCTGTTGATACGGGCGCGATGTTTTTTCTTGTTCGCATCCAGTACGATGTGCAAGTGCGAGTGAAACCGTACTAGTGACACGTGCCAAAAAATCCAAAATATCAACAAAATTATGAAGCATATCATGAATAACTATTTTTAATTCTTAGAATAATCCATTTTTTTTCAAAAAAAGTCAATATTCGTATCTTCATATGGGGCTATAACTAATTTTTACCTAATACAGCTTAAATTTTATTTATTTAAACTGATTTATAAATTTTTGGCACTGCACTCCTGAATAAATAGGAAAATTCGCATTTTATGAATACAGTCAACCGTCCTATAGCACCGAGATGATGACCACGCTATAGAAACCCACCCTATAGAAAACTAGGCATCCATACCAAATTTGGGATTTGGTTTTTTAAATATATTTTCTAATTAGCGTGTTATATTTTGTTGTCAAACGGCATTAACCTTTATTTTGCCATTGACTATGTAATTTGACCTTAAAAATTTAGCATTTTGTAGAAAACGGTGATCTAGTAGGAAACACTATAGGAGGGATTAACGCACATGCCGCTTTATAGCAGAAAGCGCTATAGGAGGGTTAACTGTATTTAAATTTATTGATATAAAAGTTTTCTCATTAAGTGATATAAAAATACCGCCGAGAGCAATATTTTTGTTTCTGTAAATGTGGCAATATTTTTAAGACATATACTCTTATTAACCCAATTATGGGACCCAAAAAGACCCATCGCAGTTTTGGGACTTTGGGTGGCAGTGAACCGCCTCAGGGTTAGAAGGCCGCTTATGTATGTATGTAACACCATAATTTATGATACTAAGAAGTATTTCTAAGGCAAAGGAAACATACTATATGACGGTTAGTCAGTTTTTACTTGAAAAAAAAATTGTCCTGTTGTCGTCGACGCCACTACAATTTGTCCAATCGAGGGCGAATCTTTGGCAACTTTAAAATCAGGCGTCCGCGAATAGGCTCTTGATCAGTGACAGGAGAGGTAGGATTCCTCCCGCAAAGGGCAGACTACCTATCTCATCTTTCGCGATATCAGAGCCAGGCTTAATTGTAGCTGGTTCTTCCCAGATTTCTGGGTCAGTCAATTCCTGACTAGCCACGATAATTTCAAGGCTAAATTTAAAAAGTTTAACCTTGTGGCATCTCCACATTGCTGGTGTGGGCACTTATGTCAGTATTACAGTCACGTTATGTGGTCCTGTCCTTAACTGGGATGGGACTTTGTATTTGTATGAAAAATCTATAGAATAAAGGGGGCGTGCCCTCAGTCTACGGCGCATTAAGTGATAATAAATTCTCAATAAGTGATATAAAATTACCTCCTTCCAGTATTTTGGCTTCTGTGGTATATTTTTTTTTTGTAAATGTGACAATATTTCTAAAACATTCCATCATACTCTTATTAACCTAGCTGTGCCGATGGGATGGGTCTTTTTGGGACCCCTAGTTTTTGATTTTTCTCGAATAACTCTTACAAACTTTTTTTATTTGTCTAAAAAGTCTAAAGAATAAATATTATACATAATCATTGACCTTAACCTTAACCCTGTGCCGAATGCGTTGATACGTGCCGCGAGAATTCAGACGGCGGCGTGTCCTCAGTCTAAGGCGGGACATAGTGGAGTGTATGTGTCATTTACGCGTCATATTGATTAGTTTTAAAATCCAAAATATTTACCAAATTATGACTATTTTTATTCTTAGAATATTCCATTTTTTTTTAAAAAGTCAACATTGATCAATATCATGAAATGCTTGGGGACTATTTTCTATTATAAATAGAAAATAGACCCCCTTCGGACGAAGCGGTTGGTTTCGATCCGCCGTGACGGATCGGTTAAACTTTTGATAAATAAGGTGAGTGTCTACCGCAGACAGTCTGCATTAGGAAATATGCCCAAAATTGGTTTGATCGCTCGCCACTTTCCACGTCGCCGCATCGTTGCATGATCTTATTTACAACGATCTATCTCTCCATTTACGACATTCCGATCCATCCCTGCTCCAATTGAGTAATCGATCTTTTCGATAAAATTTCGGTATCGACGCGTCGTAATTTGTCGGGATGTAAACGAGGGCGTCGCGGTTTACGCACGTGAGCTAGCCGCGTCCAATTAGTGGCGGCGTGCGCACGCGCAGTTCCCGTAAACCGTAAACGACAAAAAGCTGGCGTTACCGTTACCCATCCGTAGATTCTAGTTTTTACACTCGAAGCTTATAGTTGGTAATGTGCAGTATTTGTTATCAGCGTTTGAGTCCAACGTGCAATCATACGCCGGCCGGCAGATCGGACTCGGCAATTACGCGCTTACCATTTGACATGGATGCGAAAATTGCAAATACAATAAACGCAAAGTCCTACTCGATCGCGGATTCTATGATGATCACATTCGGAGAAGACGCAAATTAAACATTTCGACGCGCATTACGGCGACAATGTAATTGCGCGGACACATCTGCAAATTGCGCATTAAATTTTATCCGTAATTTTCAACGACGCCGCAATCTTAGTGTTGCCAGACGCAATTTCCGGCGCGCTGCGGGTAATATTTTCAGATTTGAATTATTTTTTTCAACAATTGATCAATCAAGCTAACCGGCGTCCGTTTCACGCGTCTGAAATTGAACCATCTTTAACTCGGATTATACATTTAAATGCAATGGAATATTCAGCCATTGTATTATAAATATCATGCGATCATCATCATGGAAATGATCCATTTCGTATTTCGCAATAGGACAAACGATATCGATTGCATAATATTTAATGATCAGATGTACTGTTGAATGCAGTCTAAAGCTATAACAATATTAGATTAACCTAGATATTAGACTATAAATGAGATTCATCGTATATTTTCGTGATCGGCATAGAATATGCGGACGAAAATTTGAATTGTTGAATAAATAATAATATTATTTCATCTCTATATTATATCATTAAACAAAATTTATCAGAAAATTATCTTAAAGGTATAAAGAATGAACGATTGTCTAATTAAAAAAATTATGTTCCTGAAAAAAACATTTTCTTCGCCATGCAAATCTGAACCATTAACTATCTTTTATAGTGATTAAACTGAAAGTTAGATACTCTTTATGAATTGATATTGATCATAATTTTATTCAAAATGTCGTCGAACGGTTTTCGTCTACAGCTTTCATCTACGCCTCTGCTCCTTTTGCTTTGACGTAAATTCTGTAAATAAAAAGCTATTGCCTTGCGAATCGTTAATTATTTCTCTTGATGATGACACTATTTTCATTCTCCATCAAGTACTTTCTGATTACATTCGAAAAATTGTTATTTGCACGAAATTTGGTATTTTTATAGACAATCCTCCTATAGCGCGTTCTGTTATATTCTATTTTTCATCGCTGTTTTCTGCAAAACGTTAAATTTGCTAGGTCAAATTACATTAGAAGGACCCAAATGTATTGTCGTATTTTTTTAATGAAACTAAAACTCATATTTCTAATCATTTATTAAACTTATACAAAATAATTACCAATATTTTCTATGACCTTTTGCTATCTATTAGGTAAATCTAAAATGCCTTTCTTATAAAACTCTGTAGGTTTAGAATCGAAATAGTCTGAAAGGGCCGATTTTATTTCATCTTTTGATTTAAAAAAAAATGTCGTAATTAATGATCCAATGAGCGAAAAAGCTGATAATCGGAGGAGAATAAGCTGGATGCAATAAATCCGTCAAACCTAATGTTGCGACTCTTCTTTCTCCTTCAGTAACTCGCAGATATCACGCCTCGTGTGTTTGTCAACATCAGTCAACGAATGGGGGACCCAAATGCCTTTTTTTTAATCATTCCAATTTTTTCAGGTATCTGTGAGTTGACGACCATGAAGTACCGGCTCGATAATTCTTCGATACTAAGAGTCGGATTTTTTTCAACCTTTTCTTTCAGGGCTGCTTCATCCACTTCACGGAAACGTCCACTTTAGGCTCATTTTTCAAATCAATATTGCCTGATTTAAATTTTTTGAACCATCTTTGACATTTCCTGATGTTAAATGCGTCTCTATAAATATCGCAAATATTTTTTGTTGCCTCCGTTGCGTTTTGCGAAGATTGGAGACTTTTCACGACACACAAAATATTCAAACACGTCTTTCCCAGTCAAAGTACTGAAGAAATCTTATCTGAAACTATGCTTTCTGAAAATGCGACATTACATTTGGGTCCGTCTAATATATTTCGAAAATATATCATTTGCAATAAAGGTTAATGCCCTTTGGTTGACAACAAATATAACGAGGGCCGTAGTTTCATAGTATTATAGGACTTAAATCCTTTACTTACTTCAATTAAATAAAATTTGAGTTGTTTTAGTTTTATGTATTTTAAAAAAATAAATCGGTTAACAGAGTATGTATCTACCGCATAAAAAGAGACTCGATTGTAGTTCGATGATAAATGGCAATGTAATATAATATCGATACGGTTTCACACAATGATTTATTCCATTTTATGGCCAATTCTTCATATACATCGTATGTATGTACGCGCATTGTATCGAACGTGTTTCTGTGACTCACTCGAAGAACAATTATAAAAGAATTAACAGAAAGTTGTTCGGGTCATTGATATCCGAATCCATTCTTTTGGACGCTGCACAGTGGTCTCCCACAACCATTTTTACGGAAACTCGAAACCATTGCATCACATCTCGTTTTCACCATTGTCTCGTCTCCCCATGCCGAATCGCACAATTCGACTAATGCTAATTCGTGTAGCTCTACCGTTCTGCAAATAGATTATCTAATAATAGTGAAAGAAAAAAAAATGGCGGTACCATCTTTTCAGCGTCGATACGCCTTCGAGAGCATTTGTTCGGTCTGTGTTTTGCCAACTTCACAAATCGCTTCGACACATCGAGCAACAGATCGCCATTGTATAGTATTGCCGATTTTGAAACGAATTCTTTTCAGTGTCGCTTTTTTGGCCTTGTGTAACGGATTCGCGATACGTTTTGCGGCCCGCCTGACTAAGCCCAGTAATTGGATAATATTTTCTGAAACTTATCGAATAGTTAAGATTTCATGGCTGATAATTACTAAGAATATTATATAGGGCTTCACAATATGTGACCTCTGTGACCAGCTAACAACATTATTACATTCGTAATAACCGTTACATTTTTTTTTCACGTTCCATGTAAACATCTAGAGATAAGCCATATTGATAACATGATGTTCTATGATTTCCCCTATTTTATTTACATAAAACATAGAATAAACGTATGTAAATACACGGAATACCCATGATTTTTTGGCATATCTCTCCAACACCACACGTGTACAGTGTGACTAATAATAATTAACAAAAAAAATGTAAATTGCGTGGTATTTCCGCTATTAAACGTGTGATTTTTTTTGTAAATGGTCCTATTTTATTACGGCTATAACTTATGGAAGTATTTATTGTGGCTTTTCCTATATTCTGACCTGGTGAGATAACCCGTTGGCTTTTTTTATTATGAATCATAATGGCGGCTGAAAATTCGTATATTTTATCGAAAAAAAATTAATTTGTATCGAATTGTGAATCGAAAGGTTTTATAGTATTCACGCTGTGATAATTTCATAGTATTCTATCTGGATAGAGATAGTAATAAATGCATTTCTAAATAATATTTCTTTAATAATTTGATACTGGCGTTCTAGTTCCCATTGATATCAAATTCATGCGGTCTCCGCATTCGTATCAGATGTTTTATATCTGTATTTTTTCTATTATAATTAATTTCTCTTGGAATACAGAATTTATCTCGAGTTGGACGTCTTCATCTGTTATCCATCTATTGTGACTCCTACGCGTTAGATATCAGAAATCTCTAATCGTATTTTACAATGAATTTATTGTTGAAAAAAATTGTACCATGCACAGTTTTTGTTTTTCGCCGTTTCGAGGTCATTATCCATGACCTCATCAATTCTGCTGTTTCGAAGGAATGACACAAATGTACGCTTTTCGAAAAACAAAAAGGTTTTCGGGGCCTCCCGAGCGAGACGAGAACTCAAGGTTGACTTTTTGTCAATCACAATGAAAATTCATCAACAACAATAAGATAAAAAAAAATAATGCGATCAACCTAGGACAAGTCATTTGTTAACTTCCATGCACTAAAACTAATCTCGACAACTTCCTCCACAATTTAATACGACATTCATCGCATGCAAGTATTGATATTGAGAAAAAAAATATTTTTAAGAATATTATGAATAAAAACTCGTTTTACTTGTATTTATTATTTATTTAGAATATATAAATCGATGCAATAATTCTGCATAGGCTTCAATTATTATTTTGCCCTTTTCCGAGTGTTCAAATCGTGATGATTCATAGGAAGCCTTATAAAAATATCCACCGTCTACCCAGTCGAAGAGCCTTCGTTTTCCTCGACTTACTTTCACTAGTTGTTTGCTCTGTTTTGCCTACAATTTGATTTCTGGTTGAATTCCAAATTTCGATGTAAAATTTAGTTTGTATTCTTATCAATATCATTTGAATTAAAAAAAAAATGTTTACTCGAAATGAATAATAGGGATTTTCAACGTTTAAATTTATTTATAATCTTTTTTTAATTATTTATTTATGGCAAATTAAATAAACCTATTTATTAGGGGGGCAGAGAAGAGATCGCGTATTTTACAAACCATTAGTTTATTTTTTTTCTAATGTTTTTACATAATATTATAAATTATATAAGTTTCCAGCTTTGTTTGCAACTACTCATCATCTTTCTTGCAATTTTTTGATCTTCATTTTGAAAAAAAATGTATGTTTTGAACCAAAACACTGCTTCGAGTAGTTTTTAACTTTTGCCTTCTTTCGAAAACTTTTTTTCTCTTTGTATTTTTGCTTCATAGTCTCCAAAAGGCAATAATCGAATGGAGCGAGGTCTGGTGAATATGGAGGGTGTGGTAGAACCTCCCAATTTAACTCCTGAATTTTATCACAGGTAATTCTTGCTTTGTGAGGGCGTGCATTGTCATGATTTTCATTCTATTCGATTTGCCGATGCGCTTTAAATGTAATGGTATTATGGACCATGGAGATGCAGCTTTCTGCGATAATTTCTCATTGTTTAAACGAGGATCTCACAAAATTCGCGATTTTTTCTTGCACCCTCCCCCTCCCCAGGTAAAAATAGAACAATGTCTTTTAAAATACATGAATGGAAAAATGTTTGATCTTTTGATTTCGTTCAATTTACAAAATACAATTAAAAAATCTATCTCCAAATTCTGAGTCCTTAGCCCTCTATAAAGCGGGTTTTTATACCGCGGTTTATATCTTAATGCTATAAGAGGTTAGATTGTATACTGGATGTTTAAATAATTAAATAAGGATCTTCTATAATTCAGGACGAAAGCGCTGATGTATTATATTTTTTTAAAAGATAATGGTTGAAGTTTCATTTTGTTTTATATCATTATCGATATGATGTAATCGCAAATTATGCCAGAAAAATTTCGCAATAAGAAATGTTATTAATTTCGCATTACGTTTAATCTTTTTCATTAGGAAATCTGTGATATTACAATTATATACATCCTGTGATGGCTAATTTCTTTACGTGTGGGGCCAACACGTACAAAAATCGCGTGTTGGCCCCGCAAATTGGCATATTATATATTTTTTAAATTATCCATTTTAATTTGATTTCTTCTCGCTGTGTTGTGGCGATGAAAAAATTGCATTAATGTTTATACAGCGTAATAACCGTTCGCATCAGAGTCATATATCTAAATTTTTAATGCGACAACCATCTCTCAACACACTTGAACACTAATTGAACATGTACGCATACCATATTTTTGAGAAAAATCATTATATCACAATTTGTGATGTCGTTGCGTCATTTTTAACGCGGTTTGCGTGATATTTGCGATAATCCTATAGAAGCAATCGCTTCGGGAATCGATCTGTTATCCAGTGTCCCACGGTCCAGGGCTTTCCAAACTGTTTGCGTAATCTAATAAAGCTAATGCGGCAATTACGGAATAGTTCAGGTGCTTGTGGAATCCAGCCGTAATTGGATGTGCCTGGGTTAGCCCCGTCTGTGCCCAGCTCGGCTCTAATCAACAGCTAATTCGATGTTTGATGTAATTCGAATTTTTTCAGCCGATGAAAGCATTCGTTGAAATTGTAACCAAAATGAATTTATTCAATTATTTTTTCTATGCGATATTTTGCTGCGAATTGCAAGAGTTTTGCGTGAAAACACTTCAGTCGCTGATTACGGAATTTAATCCCACATCCTTTATTATAAAAAAATTGTGTCGCCTTTACGCAATATGCTTTAAGTTTAATGACAACTTAAAGCAGTGCTTCCCAATTACTTTCATGTCACGACCCCCTAAATCTGAAAGAATTAATTTCCCGCCCCCGCCCAAAAAAAAATATTTTATAGTTTTATTAAGATTGTTTGCCAATAATTATTACAATTATAATACACATATTTATATTCAGCACAAAATTGTTTTAAAACCTTTCCGCGAGATACAGTAAAACTCGTTTCTAATTTATTCTTATTTGTCATTATTTTTTTCTTTTTTATTATTATTTTTTTCTTATTTTATTATTATTTATTCTGATTTTTTTTCTTGTTTGTTCTTATTTTTTCTCATTTTATTCTTATTTATTCTTATTTTATTATTATTTATTCTTATTTTTTTCTTATTTGTCCTTATTTTTTTTTATTTATTCTTATTTTTCTTATTTTTCTTATTTTTTTTTTATTCTTATTTTTTTCTTATTTGTCCTTATTTTTTTCTTATTCCAACCATTTTAAGTGAATTCTTCATTAATATCTTGAATATTTTTTTTAAATGGATTAATCTATTCCTTTTGTTGTTGTTTGTTGTTGTTGTGTATATAAATATGTTCTCATATGTGTTATTATTTAACAGACTTAAATATATACATTCCTTAAATATGCTATGTGGAAAAGAATATTTGTACTTTGTACTGAATATTTTCGCGGCCCCCGCGAGGAATCCTGCGATCCCCAGAGGGCCGCGGCCCATAGTTTGGGAAGCACTGTCTTAAAGTATGTTTTTTTTATTTCCAACTACGAGCAAATTTAAGCGAAATTAATAAAAACGAATCCGAGTCCTCTGAAAGCGCGAGATCCGGAAGCAAATATTTATTCGAAAATTCAGCGCTTAAAAACGTACTTCTGCTGCTACTTTTTCCTTCCATTTTCAATCAGCTAATGAGATTACGTAACTACTATCCAATGTCAATGTAATTTCAAACAGATGTTATATATGAAATACTCGGATTATCGTCTGCAAAAAAATCATACTGTTAAACTTATGCATATTACGAATTTGATACACGGTCAAGTTGAGCACAATGAACTCGGATACATCCATCCCTCAATTTATGTGGAAATAAATAAAAATAATATATTGTTTTCAATATTTATAGTAATTAAAGAAAACGAGCAAAGTTTAAGTTTATGTGGTTATGTGTACGTAGGTTTATTTCGAAAAGTATAGTAAAACATAAAAAAACGATTAATATTATTGTTTTTTCCTGACACTTGACATCTCTTCTCTGCTACTGTCTTTCTTACTTCAGGAGAAATCTTGTTCGCACTGATTGCTTTCAAAACTTAACAAATATGACTTATTTTCTTTCGTAATCTAAAATAACTGCCCACACCAATAAGTACTTTCTATTAAGGAAATAATTTAATATACGAATTTTTGAGTATTTTAAAACCATGCAGGTAAATATGCCTTTAAATCTAAATTACACTGTATTTTAGATCTATATTCATATAATAAATAAGAAAACTTGTACGTTGTTCTCATAAACGTAGGGAACAAAGAAAACTTGTTTTCCATTCATTTAAATCTGCATATCTTATTTCAAATTCATTTCTAAGGCTTACATTTTTTTATGCGTATTTCTTATGCGACTTTGTATCACCTAAACTCAATTTGTTCATGTTGCATGTCGTAAAGTGCATCTCCTTGAAGTTTTAAGTTTAAATCATATATGTTTTGTGACATCAAGCACGATGGATCAATCTTGAAACCATATTGTATATTGATTTTAATTATTAAGACCTGGCATAAATTATATTATTATAAAAACCTCGGAGTAGGATAACCAGGGGCGGCTCGTCCATATACACTGCGGAGCTGCAGCACTCCCAAGCAAATTAAGGAAGAATATACATATCATCATCATTTGCCAGTCACGAGGCTCTCACTTGCTGAGGGCATGGACCTTAGACTCCGCTGCATGCAGTAGCGTTGAGGCCAAAGGAACCTGAGTCTCACACGTGACGTGAGGGCTCCCTTTCTGTGTCCATACCGCGGGGACCCGAGCCGTCTTGGTATGCGGTTTTTTATAAAGAGTTTCCCTCTCTTGGCCATTGCTGGCATTGGACGTACATCTTCTACCATGTTGGTATCGGATTTTACCCTCACGACTGTGTCCAGGCAAGTAGGAGGGGGTTTGCCTCGGTATTCGTTTGTTCTCTTCTCTAAAGCGTTATCTGCCTTTAACGAGTCACGAGTGACGAGTAGCGAGCGACCACATACGCACACCTATATAGATATACACAGGCATACATATGCACATCTGTCCAAAACGAGTCTCAAGTAGCCGGTCGCAAGTGATTATTAGCCCTGTCGCACAATAGCAATCCTTTCATCATGGGAAAGACTCCTCAGAGAGGGTCCCTCAGAAAGAAGGAAGAGGAGCGAAAGTATCGAGACTAGACCGATTATTGGTCAACAGATTAGGGTTTTCCTTCCCAGGCATACTGGTTCTGAGAGACCAGATTTATTTATGCACACAAGGATGTGTGTACACCAACATGTACATATATTTAGTAATATATATGTGGTCATTGATTGTGTATTATTCATACGAAAATATAAATATAATTTATATTTAATCTGGTGTGTGACTACGCAGGCAGTGTTATTCTGCGGGGTGTGGAGCAAGAGCGCTGCCTGCTTGACAGCGCTGCCGACGCCGTGTATTGGATGGATGAGGGGCGGTAGCGGAGTGCGGGGAGGGGGACTTGCCGTTAAGCGCCGTGTGATTCATTGTAGCTTGTCACTTATTTTCTAATTGTTAATATTACTTATTACCTCGCCTAAAATATGACTTTTTTAATTTGTAATATTCCGCAACACCCCCTAAATATTTTACCCACTAGTCGCCATTGAGGATAACCAACGTACCTCGGTGTGATATGACAATCTGGTCTTTAATTCATATTAATTAAGACTGTAGAGAACTATCGCTGATTTTATAATATTAAATATTTTTCACTGACGGAGATCAGTGTTTGCACTGACATAGCGCCGTCAATAATAGATAAAACTAACGGCACTACAAATTGTTTGATTGTTTTTAAAATCTAAAAGCCTAGTAATATACAAATGGTACTTAATGACAGATCATACCCCTACACTATCTTCTAAACCCATGGACGTAAAATGGTAGAAATAGTGCTCGAGTTGTATGGCGCATTTGAACTCCTATGTTAAAAATTAGAATGGTATATAAAAGGTTGACTACCACTGCCCTATTCCATCTTCAATTATAATTTTTTTACATTAAAAAAAAAACACTAAAATGATTTTATTTCATCTCAATCAGATAGATAAGGATAATAATTTAGAAAAATGGAATTAGCAGTTTTTTTAGAGATCATCTCGCTACTTGTGATCTTTGCGTCTAAATATAAAGCCTCTAACTTCACTAGTATTCATATTTACGATTATTTTCAATGCTCTTAATCGTATAGTTAAAAAATTCTAACAAGGATTTTTAATTCATCGAATTTTAAATATTTTAAATATTTTGCCATTTTTAAATAAAGGATTTGAGAGGCACTGATTTTTTAAGACATGAGCTTCAGATGACCACTTGACGAAAATTCACAAAATACATATTCATAAGTCAAGTCTTGGAATGTAACCAATGTGCAAAAAATGCATTAAAAATGAGAATCATTTTATTTTTTCCAAACATGATATTTTTTGCATTTTTAAATATTCGAAATAAATCTAAAAATGTCTTGATATTTTTAAATGTAGTAATTTTTCAGCTCTACGAACTTCTGCGAAACGATATTATTCATTTAATGAAATAACCGATTTTCCAATTTATTGCAAAGTTATAAAGATACGAGTTTTTCTTTTACTTCACTGTGTATTTAGATCTTCGACACTGTTGGTATAATAAAAATTGAAATATGCATCACACTATTTCGAAATCGCTTCTAAAAGTTACTTGGCTGGATTTATTTTCTTTTTTTAAGTTTGTCGAATGTACCTCTGCCTCTATTTTATTTTCGGTAATTAAATCACGATAAAACCACACAATCAATCAGTATCACTGCTCAGCTGATATATTGCAATTGCTTAATCCGTCTGAGGTGTTGAGCATGATACACACGTGGACAAACAAACATAATCAAATTCTCGTTAGGAAAATGTTAGCCATCGCGTTTTGCTTTAATTATCAAACACATAAATTTAGCCCTGTCACACTAAAACTTATCTTCGAGTTAATAATGGATTTAGCCGCTCGTAATAGGCGATATTACTGCTATATATATATAATATTTTTTTCCATTTCTAAAATATGATGGCGCTCGATTAGTGCCGTTGTTGGTCTTTAAATGTTTCCACTGTTATTATATGAAAACGGAGACGAATCAATTGCAGGTTTAAATGGCGGCGTTGAAACGTTGATTGCCGAATGCTGTAATTATTTAATGTCGTTTTGTATTGTTGGCGATTAAATTTCCTTTTTTTTTTCGTCGCTCGTAATGTAGACGTCATTATATTATTCGTCTTCATTACCGCAGAATATTTTTGTAGTATGCGATATCGCCGTTCTGCGGTTTAATTGTCGGGGTTACAAAAATAATTTCATGATCGCTCCAAATGAAAAAAAATCGCAATGAAAATTATATTATTTTACAATGAGATGAGTTCAGTTTTAATCAATGCCATCTAACCGGATGCAGTGTAATGGCGATTCTTGTTTCATTTGTTTCATTGATTATAAAACAAATATAATTGAAAAACGCATACCAGGAATCAACATTAGTGCATTAAATTCAAATCTGAATTATTGTCGGCAAAAAAATAAATATCATTAAGGATGAACAAGAGTCGTTTTCTTGTGGTTTGAAATATTCAAAATCAAATTTCATCGCTCAGCAGGCAATAAAATGTTAGAGCAGTTAAATTTCATCGTTTCTGGCAATAAATGGCAAGTGTAAAATTATCGCATTCCATGTAGTGAAACTAGGTTTTTAAGTTTCTGAAGGGATCGATAAAACAACAGAGGGAAAGCGTAGTTTCGGGATTGGAAAAAAATGAACATTATTTTTTCTTTAGATAATCAAGCAAATCGGTTTGTTACATATTTTTGGACTGACAGCTTTTTCGATCTTCATAAATCGATAAGAAAGTTTAGTCCTGTAAGTTTTCAATGCTAGTAAAGTAGCTTTCAAGTCCCTCAATATGCCTCATAGCATATTTTTTTGTTGGAATTTGATCAATTAAGTTTACCTCTTCCTTACCAGATAATTCTTCGTCGGATAAGTGGATGTGACTTTTCACTATATTATAAATATCCATAACTTCAATAATTTATCCCTCCTAAAGGTATACTTACAATTTAATTATTTTTTACTTCAATTGAAAAACGCGGATGCCATCCTCATCCCCAAAACCCGGCAAACCTCCAGACCACATAGATAACTACCGCCCCATCAGCCGTCTCTCCTCTATCGGTAAAATTTTGAAAAAAAAATAACATTAGACTATTTAAATTAACTGCAGACCTCAATGTACATCCGGACGAACCGCATGGCCTCTGACCAGGTTACTCCACTTGTCATCAGCTTCTTCGCGATTTTGAATTTATCGGAAAAGCTTCATTTTAAACACTCTTCCGGTGCATTTTTTTAAGTTATCACTCGTGCTTTTGACGAAGTCTGGCACTTGTAACTAGTCTAACTTTTTCTGAATTCAAAATTGCGGTTGGTGTCTAGGGTTGGGTTCATATAATTTTTAATTTTATATAAATGTCATGGCTTCCCCCCTCTTATCAGTGAGTCCATTTGGGGATGTTTTGAAGCCATGCATATGTCCTTCTTCCCAACCAGCTCTTAAAATTTGCCTTTTATACGTTGTTAATTTTTTTATATATGAAGGCACTGGACTATTTATCTAAATATTCAATTTTACGGGAAATATACTTTGGCGAAATCCTGCTAATTTGTTTATGCATGTCCACTTCTTGCATCCATATCGGAGTACTGAATAAACATCGTGGCGTTCTTTAACGGATTTTCCTTGAGAGGTGATAATCAAATATATTTTCAATAATATAACTTCTTACTTACGATGGGCTTAGTATATTTGAAGCGTATTGTTAATGATTTTTACGGAAAGGGCATAATAAAATTCCAAAAAAAATGTATGAATATATACATATATTTTTTTGGTTGACTTTTTGTTTAAAACAATGACATTTACGTCCCGTATTCCTTATTATTATTATTTTTTTTTAAATATTACGTGTGAAGCTATTGACAAGATTCTACTCGATCAGTTTGATGATTTGAATGATCGAGTTTGATGATTTGAAAACCAAGGAGGAAGTGGAAGAAATAAAATTTAAAGCTGGAACTATTTAAATACAACACAGTTAAAAACTGGTATATATTTATTTAAAATTTTCATTAAATAATTTATAGCTTCCTAAACATAATTTATGATAAAGTATTCACTTCGCCTTCTGCCGAAAAAGATACCGTAGCTTTATTCCTTAAAAAAATACTGCCGGCCAGGAGATTGTTTAAAAAGATCATCAAATTTTTAATCAATTATTTTCTGGAATCCATATAATCCACTTGTCAACATCAGTCAAGAAAATTGGTTTATCAATAGTCGTCTACCCACTGTAAAAACCGTATCCTTCTTCTGTTGCTGGGCTAAGGAATTCTTGATTATTGAAATCGACGAGAGCTTACGTCCTCAGCATTAGAATGCTGATAACCGATCCGTCACAGCGATTCAAAAACAACCGCGTCATCCGAAGGGGGTTTATTTATAATGGAAAATTGACCCTAAGCATTTCTTTACTAATATCTTAGATTATTCTAAGAATAAAAATAATTATTCATGATATGCTCCATAATTTGGTCGGTATTTTGTATTTTTTTGGACGAGTATATAACAAGCGTACTCGATGTCCTGCCGCAGACTGAGCACTCGCCACTGACTGAACTCTCGCCGCACGTGTTAATCGCACGATTTCGCATTTAGAAAAACAGAATCGAATATTGTTGTATTTATTTTTTTCCGCAATTTCGCAATGAAAAGTTTGTGACAGGATAGGATTTATATTTAAAGAGTTATTCGAGAAAAATCAAAAACTTGGGGTTCCATATAGACTAACTACATCGGCATGGCATGGTTAACGTGTGATTTTTAGTAATATTGGATGATCGCTATATAATTTACTGAAAAAGTCGGATTTTAAAATTTGAAACCTAATCATTGCTTCATTTTCGATACTTATGTCCACACGAATGTCTCAAGATAATAGGAAAGTAGTAGAAATTATTATCTGAAATACGTTTTTAATTTTAATTCATTTTAAAAAGTATAACCGAGTCTATTGTGATAATAAAGGCTAATAGATCAACGAGAAAATATATTTTTTCAATTGCGATATGCTAAAATAATGTGTAAAATGTGTTCAAATATTTTTTTAATTAAAATATTAATACATGTAGTGTATTCGCATTGTTTTATATTTTTTGCGAATAAAATAATTGAAAGTAATTTTTGTACCAATTTACGTACTTTTTTATTTTGACGTGGATATGTATTAATTTACTGATCGTTAATTGCTAACGAATTTGCACAATGTTAATTGGCAACACTGCAATCGTTGAAAAGTACGATTTTTTCTCAATTGTTCGTTCGCTCGTTTTACAATATTTGTTTTCATTTTCAGATTATTCTCAATTTGATGTAAAACACACACGGCGGTGCATTGTGTGCAATGCACTTCGCTTTAGGTAATTAACTGATTAAACATTGGACGTCATGATTTTGCACATTCCGCGAGAATGTGCCGGTACGTTTGTCCAAATACAAACATTCGCATTCCCTCGGACGTGTCCCGTCAATGTTTGTCCTTTCAATATTTCGCGTCGGTCGCTCAAACACGCGAGAGTGTCACTGTGCGAATTGCAGAAATCTAATAATACGGCATGACGTTTACGAATGTAAAAAATATATAAATCGGAGATAATTCAATGTTCGTATCGCGATTTCTACCGAATCGCGTAAACAATATGACTCTTTCGTTACGGTTAAACGACCGCGGTTTAATTATTCAAATTCGAGTCAAAATGAAAATTTTCACACGCCTTAATTAAAGAATACAAATGGGCCCACAGATGCGGAAATGTGAACAATGGAATTTGAAATTCGCACGGCTACAATCTCGTCGTCGTCGCTGGTGATACGGACACGAAAAAATAATTGCTTGAGCTCTTTTTTTTGGCAATTTTCAAGATCGTGATGTCATCTGTCTAGTCTGGCCTTGCAAAACAAACATTGCGTAAAGATCCATCCACTTCAGCATGTTGTGAATATCGGATTACAACATTGCTCTCGTGTGACTGATCCGGATTCGCATTATATAAATGTATGTTATTAAAAAATATCTTTTTAAAACACACTTAACTCTTTTTTACGCGTTTTTTCAATTTTATGATTAATAGAAAAAATTAAGATTAGTTCCCTAATCTTAAAAAAAAACGTGTGAAAAAATAATGAAAACTTAATAAATAAACTATATGAATATTATTCGTATACACGTTGGAATCTAATGAAGCATTTTTTGTTTTTTTTTTACTGTCCTGCGTTGTTGAATTTCTTATTATTAGGAAATCTGTTTAGTTTCAGAAGTTGTTTATACATTTCTTAATATTCAGTCATATATATATTCAGGTCCTGTTGGAATTTTTAAGCTCGTTCTAGGTTGGGATCATATGTGAAAGAATACTCTTAGCAAACTGTCCTCGTGGATTAACCCCTTGTGTGATTTGCCCGAACTGGATTCGGGCACATCGTACACGAAACT
>JAGXCT010036564.1:72901-104068 GCA_022495035.1 Philopotamus ludificatus | reverse complement strand
TATTTGTACTTTGTACTGAATATTTTCGCGGCCCCCGCGAGAAATCCTGCGACCCTCCAAAGGGCCGCGGCCCATAATTTAGGAAGCACTGTCCTAAATAACCGAAGTAAATTCCTATTAGTTTCTTTATTTGGTTTTGACTCTATTCTACTATATTGTTGGGCAATTTTCCATAATATATTTTTTATTTCCGGTATTAACTTCTCATATAAGTCTCGGAATAATCTAACTCATCAAATAACGATAATTCATGGACGTGTAAATCGTTGCCAGCAAAGATTGATGACACGCGTTAATGTTTAGACGACTAAATTTACTACTAAATATTGCGCCGGAGCATAAATCAGGGCGGCGGAGAAGAGGCACGTGGGCGCCCGATGATGGCCAGCGTGTCCACCAGCTCGCGGTGGATGTGGATCTTCGGGCACAGTGTGGCCCACCAGCTCGCTAATTGCCCGGGAGATTTATTGGCGGCGACGAGCGTCCTCCGGTTCACACGGCACCGATCCGTAAATGGCCGCAAGTGATGGAGGCGCTAGGATATAAATTCGGTTACAAATTTTGAAACAAATTTCAAACGTCTTATTTATTGTTGTGTCGCCTGTTGATCGTTGCGCAATGACAGTGATGAAGACTAGGTGTCAAAGAACAGAATTTCGATTTCACGCAGAGTAAATTCATATCCACAGATGTCTACGATCTGACTTAGACTTCTTGTTATGCACTTTCTGATATTTTTTGCTTCCGTCGGTATCATAGGTAATGAAGTTTTTCAGGGCGTAGCTAATTGGTTTATATTTGCAATGCTATATCTTGTCAGGGGCGCGCCGACCACATGGCCAGGTTGTGCGGCGCACACAGGCGCCGGGAGATTAGGTGCATCGAGAGGCGCCAAGAGGGGAAAAATTTAAAAATATTAATTCATTAAACTTTCTTAAAATCAAATTGTTCATAAAATCTTTTTTTATATAAAGAGGGGGGGGTGTACCCAATTAGAGTCTTGCACACAGGTGCCGGAGAATATCGGCACGTCACTGTATCTTAAGGAGATTCATATGCTACGAAATCGCCGTTTTTTTTTCATTTTTACTTCTTAATGATCTTTAGAAGTCTTCTTTGTAAGATCATTTAGGGACCGAAGTATTAGATATAAATATAATAAGATCTTTTAACAGTCCCCATACGCCTTTGCTCTTTGCAAAGATATTAAAGTGCTTCTTGTCACATTTGAAACGCTTCCTGAGAGTTATTGTTTGACCTTTAACTATGCTAAATATAAATAATTGATATTTCATTTATATATTAAATGGATTATTCAAATTAACAAGAGCCAATTGAAGACGATATGTAAAAAGGATCATGTAAATGCTTTGTTGATTGATAGAAATGGCTCAGACGCGATGACTCAGGCTTAACATTAACAACATCAGATGCGATCCATATTTAGATCGATGACGACGTAGCAACGCTGCTTAATCCATAAGTAAATATTGCAAATGTACCTCGATTTTTGAATAGTTCAAGTTGATAATACAATGAAAAGAATTATCTTTCTTAACTTGAAGCATTCGATAATTATCAACCTCTTATATATCTGAGGAATTAAATATTTATTGACCGATTTAAAATTGATAATCTCGATTAAGTTCTCAATGCGTTTCCTTTCCTAAAAAATGTGCTTTTACTTTATTTCCTTACCAAATTGTCAAATAATATGCGAAATCTACAACTGTCCTAGTTTTATTAAAATTCTAATGACACACATATCTAAACCACGTGTCACTATCATTTGTTTCGAGATCGCATCAGAACTCATAAAGCTTAAAGCCACGACCATTTAAAGGAGCGGAAATAATAAATCTTCCTATTGATTATTACAGCCAGAAAGTGGCATAGATGCATAGAGGGATCTTTGAAGATTGCTTTAAACATAAATGGGTTTCACAAGTTAGAGTTTTCTTGAAAAGTATGAGGTTGACAATGAGAGCAATCCTTTATTTATAATGATCTTAGTAATCCAAATTAAATTATATTGAAAATAGACGACTTATGCTTGCAATTTTATTTTATAATGTCACTTCTTTAATTCAACCCATGGATCAAGGGGTTATTTGTTCATCCGACCCGTCACAGCGGCTCGAAACCAACGGCGTCGCCCGAATGGGGTCTATTTACAATGAAAAATAGATCCCAAGAATTTAAAGTCAAGATATTGATGAATTCTTCACTAATATCTTGACTTAAAATGCAAAAAAATGGATTATTCTAAGAATAAAAATAGTTATTCATGATATCCTTCATAATTTGGTCGATATTTTGGATTTTTACTAACTAATCAGTATAACGTGTAAGTGACGCGCGTACATGGCGGGACATCGCCACCGGTAGACCGACCGCCAAATTCTCGCGATACCTGTCACTCGCATACATTTCACGCGTACTTGGCACATCATACTGGATGCGAGCGAGAAAAAACATCGTGTCCGTGGCTACAGAAGCGAATATCGTTGTTTTTTTCGCAATTGCGTACAATAAAGGTCAATGCTTATTATAATATTTATTCTTCAGACTTTTTTTAGACAAATACAAAAAATGTTTAGTCCCAAATAGGCGACACCACATCGGCGCTTAGTCTATTAACATTCGGAAATGTAGAGCGGTGCCCCTTTTCTGCTTTTATTTGACTCGTCGGAAATCCCCTTCTAATACTAATAACAGGTGCCGAGTTCTCGCGGCACCTGTTATTTATACGTTTCACTCGTACTTGGCAAATCGTACCGGATGCGAGCGAGAATAACATCACGCTCGTGTTAACAGAAGCGAATATTGTTGTTTTTATTTTATTTTTTCCCAATTCCCAAGACTTTTTTAGACAAATACAAAAAAATCGAGAAAAATGTCCCGATGGGGTCCTAAATAGACCCCATCGAGACGGGTAGATTAACACCTGCAATGATGCTACTGTGTGAATGAGAGAAGTACTGCTAGAACATGCGTCATGCTACGTCATTGCTTTATCACGTGCACACAATCGATTCGCGCAATATAAGGTTTGCTAGCTGTGGAACAAGGGGGAAACTTACTTTGTGGATGAGCCTCGTACGAATGGGGATTCGAATATAAGGGAATTTAGCTTTTCTCGTAGACTTGTCCGCTTTAGAAATTAAATAAATATCAATAGTTCGGATTATCATCCGTGCGGTTTCACCTCATCGTTAGCCAGAATAATCGGAAGTGAGGAATTCGGCTCATCGCTCGATTTTTATAGGTGGTTTTCTACTGTATACAATTTGATACTATTATCGATACTTCATATTAAAATTCTGATGCATTATTGGGCCGTGATCGTGTCGGATGTCGACTGCTGTGTGCTGCACTCGGTTTGGCTCCACTTTAAAACGATACAAAAGCAGTAAAGAAGAAGTACACCACGCGATCGTAATGACTCACTATTTACGTTTAATTTATAGTAATCTGTTTCCCATCGATGTGCACATCTCGCTTGCAATCATATTGTCAAGGGGCCACCGCGTGGGAAAGCATCGCGTCTTCGAGACCTGCCCTTGCCGTTTAATTGATCGATCCGATCCTGAAGTATATTGAACATATTCCGAAATTGGTCGACAGGGGAAAGCGCGTAAAACTTATGCAGACAAAACGGCGGTAACCGCGGGCAATATTTCATTTAAATATTTGATTATCATAATGCTGTGAGCACGGCGCTTGCCCAATGTTATCCGACGTGTTATTATACCGAATTTGCGAATTTCATCTCGTATCGAGGCGAAGCGAAAATGTTTATGATGCCTGTGTATATAGATAATATGTAGTAATACATATGTAATAATGTTGCGTAATTTATTTCGCATAATAATTTGGTAAATAAAAAATTGCCGAGACGATAATAAGCCGCGTTATTTACCGATGTAAATAAGATATTCATAGAACAATAGTTGAATAATCCGTATGTAATTTCACTATTTATAAGGTAGTGATTTGAATAATTTCGCGTATGTCACTGTCGCCCACCGGACAGCTGTTTGCTGTACGTGGCCGGTGTTGTCGTTCGTCATCGTCGCCATCGACAACGCGTCGGCGGCTCCTGACACCTACTATTAAATCGTCAATGCTCGAGCCGTACCGTTATTAATCAATCAAAACAGAAAACGAGAGTGGCGATGAGTCAATCGATATCTGTTTGTGATCTTCATTCGCATTCAATCGAGCTTATCGGAAGAAAGGCAGATGTTTTAAGATCGTTTATCGCCTTGAACCGGAACTGTAAAATGCTTAATTCATTGCCGTCGCAAAAAGTCGATTCTTGGCGAGATCGAACTACCATGTCCGCGATCGATAAGGCTTCGAATCTCCCCGCTCTCCGACCAATTAAGTCGTTAATTTGGCACGGATATAAATATTGATAAAAAATATGTGTATCAGTGTTGCCAGCGCGGTGGTATTTGAAAATGTTTCGTGCGTGTCCAATGGAGCTTATCTCGGCGCGGCTGCTAAATGGCAACACAGCCTACTCACGTATCGGATACCTCTCTACGAATGATTTATTGGCGGGGTTCCGCAACTTGGACAAGTCCGTTGACATCCGTGTGCGAAATGGCGATACGAATCCCGCGGTAATGTACGACCCGATGATTATTACCACTCAAAGAAGAGAGACATTGTACATATTTTACTCGGACGATATGAAAATAAATCTTTCAATTATGCAGATGTTATATTATCTATACTTTTACGAGTATCGATGTATATTTTAAAGATAAATATAGAACACAACAACTGTAATAATACATCTGTTGATATTGGCAAGGACACTGCAATCGTAACCTTTGTATTTTTTTTTTCTTTATTCAGTTGCATAGAAATTATAATTTACTGAAAATTTTGTAAAAACGCTTTATGGCACATCCAGCATTAAATTCACAGCCTCCAAAACGATCCCGGAAGCGAGAACAGACGCTTTTTTATAACCCCAAGAGATAAATTATGAAATGGCTGGCAGATTCTCTTTCTCGACTCACCTTTATTGTTATTAGTATTCCTTTCAAGCCGCGTGTGCTGGTTTAGAACCTCATTAAGACACGTACGAACGTCTTCGTAAATTTTGATGTTGAACGACTTTCAGCCCTGTGTTGCTGCACATTAAATTATTATTCCTCATCCTCTGTTCGGATTGATCTCGTATCTGTCTGTCAAACACAATCTCCACATCAAGTCTTATTTCTACAACTGATTCTAATTTTCTGGTCTGATCTCAATAACTCTAATTTGTTTACTACTTATGTCATTTTGAGATGGATTATTATCTTCGTTTATCACTCGTTTTTAATCGTCTGAATTGTTTTGGCTCCATGTTTTCGAAGCCTTACTATAATAATAACTAAGAAATTATTAAAAAGCTTCTTCTGCTTAAACTTATGCCAATTCTGTTCCGTTTTTAATTCTATATAAGAACCAATATCATCTGAATGTGAAATAAATCCATTTGTACCAATCGGATTTTTCTCGCATTAATTTTCTTTTATGTTAAAAGCAGGGTGAAGATTTTGTCTTTATCAAATCCCTAGAAAAGGCGATGTCAACTAGTAAACAAATGCTGATAGAGAAAGTATATATTGCCTCAAGATATGCTTGATTAATGATTAAAAAGGATGAACCATACATATTTTTTTAAAATATCTCTATGGATGAAAACGGGTCCTTAACCTAGCCGTGCCAATGGGACCCCAATTTTTTCTCGAATAACTCTTTTAATATAGTTTCTACATCTACAAAAAAATCTTAAGTATAAATATCATAAATAATCATTGACCTTTATCGTCCGCCGTTGCGAAAAAAAATAAAACAACAATATTCGCTTCTGTAGCGACGAGCACGATGTTTTTTTTTCGCTCGCATCCGGTACGATGTATAAAGTGCAACGTATACTAGTGAGAATTTGGCAGTCATTTACACGTCATATTGATTAGTAGAAAAATCCAAAATATCGATCAAACTATGAAGCATATAATAACTATTTTTATTCTTAAAATAATCCTTTTTTTTAAGTCAAGATATTGATGAACTCTTCATTCTTTAAATGCTTGGGGTCTATTATCTATTATAAATAAAAAAGCAATATGGATTAGGATAAATTTAAAATTGCGATTATATTTTTCATAATTTGTTATTACTGAATGAGGTATAATTCCATTTGTAGCTAAAATATAAACTTTAAAATGTTGACAATTAAATAAAAATACCCATGTCAATATATTTTTTTTACTCAAACCTTTAAATATCTCAATTAATTATATTCATATTTAAAGTTAATCGAAGATCTAACGCATTGAATTTTGTTTGATAACATAATGATAAAAACGATTAAAGATCAGATGAATGGAAAAATATTTTGAGAGTATGATAGATTTAAAGGAATATATGTACTTGCTTCAGAATTTCATTGCACAATAAAAAATAAATGAGCTTGGATGAAGCTTGCCAGAAAATTAGAAAGCGAAATGATTAATATCGATCCGATCGTAAAACGTGCTTTGACATTTTAACGAGATCTCAAAAATATTTGCGCTCAATATGGAGAAATTCTTAAGAACAATACAAATAAATTTGATAAAACAAGAGAGTATCATTTGTTCAGGCATTTGATATAGAGAAATACCACATTTAATATAGAGAAGACTATATTAATATATGTTTTTTGAAAAAATCTTTTGAAGTTGTACATTTGTATTGATTATTTATTAATATGATATTATATAAAAAAAATATTTAAAATCTGAGCCTTATTAGCTACTGAAATGCTGATTCATTCGTTTGGTATTGCGATCCTTGACAAGGATTACATAGTTATTTTCGTCATTACAATAAGAAACAAACGCGCGGGCAGACGACAAACCTAAAAACGGCGACCATCAATCACGCGAAATACGTATACGCTTCGTGTTGACTTGTTTTTCGACATGTTAATATATTTTTTTCGGTCCATTCTCTGAGAGAGAAACAATGAAAGATTATCCGATACGTACACCAGAAATGATAATAATTATCATTGGCAAGTTCGTGTATGAATGTGTAATGGTGGCTCATGCAACGCTGAGTTTTTCTATCGCCATTTGCGGCCAAAAATGTACCAGCCTCATTTTTGAATGTGCGTGCTTGTCGATCAAGGTTGTTTGCCGTATCCACGGTTTTTCGATGTTGTTGTTCAAGGCTCTAGAATTACACAGATTTAATTGTAGCCGCGGTCGTTTTTTTCAATGGTAATTGTTTTGAGATTTTTCGTAAATATCTTAAAGAGGCAGATCATAAATATTTTGATTACTTTATTAAATGGACATCACGGTTCTGGAATTACCAAGTATTCATATTTTAATAAAAAAAATATATAGATAAATAATAAATTCTAAGAACTGCTATCCAAAAATTGTTTCGGTCCATGTTTCCATTTACGGATTGGATTCAATGTATTGTTCGACTCAATAATTTGATGATGATGATGATGTTGTACCTCACACATTAATCATAATCGGATGTCGTTTTAAATCCTCCCAATTTACATACACAAATATATGATCGAGGCATGTGTGAATTAAATTCCGTTCTATTGAATGAACGACAAACCCGAAGTCCTTGGTCGCCGTTTCGATTATGCTTAATAAAATATGACATTTGATATTATAGCGTGTAATTTTATTATTTTTATTAATGTTGTGCCCAATTATTAAGTGGATGCTGGTAGACAGCACGTGTAATTCAAATGTTTTGATCGTTTGATGTTTGAAATTCTTTCTTGTGAATGAGTGGGAATAATGTCAAGGTCGGTTGTTGTCGTTCTCGCTGGATTTTAACACGAGGATTGACGCAAAAAATTGTGGGTCAATTTTTGCAAATAGGTCGAGGATAACGTCTCAATAATTCAGGAATTATTTACTCATTTCGAAACATCATCATCTTGAACGAGGCGTACGCACAGCTTTTGAGACGTCGATGGACAACTTCGTGTTTCTTGTCGTCGCGTCTAATTGTTCAGTCGGATTCTTTTAGCATGTCCATTACGGAAACTTTATACATATGAATTCTTTACAAAACTGATAAAAGAATGCCATCGGTATTATGTGTTCTTTGTGTTGTATATCTCGAAAGTCCAGTGTAAATTTTTAAATATTTAAAAGCACATACTGTGTCGTAATGATGATGGTTTTTCATTTCGCCGCGTAAAGAATTATGAAATGTCTAAGAATTTCACCGATTTTCGATGCAATTACAGCGCCAATTATTAACATTACCTCAAATGGTATAAATATGTATGTGAAAAATTTAATTTTCGATGCATTATATGTAATTTTCTCATTATGAAATGGCATTTATTATACAAATTGCATCCGGTCGCAATTATTTATATTAAATGCAAACTCATTTAGCGTTTAAGACAATTTATTGTCAAATTGTATTAAAATTATTAAAAAAAAAAATCATAAGATTGACAAATCTTATGAAGAAATCTTTTAAAATTATCCTCATCAATTTGATATCATTAGAAGATATTCTATGAAATGGTAGAGTACTAGTTAAAATCTTAAATGTCTAATATGGCTTATATTACTATGAGGTTATGGGTTATATGAGTACATAATTAATTTCACATCAAGTTATATAAAAAAAGTAAAAATAAAAACGAAATTAAACTTTTAAATTTTTACTTCTTTCTTCCCTTTTTATTAGCGAATTATATGATCGATATTAGATCGATAGATGGATTTTATCAAATATTTATTATTTTTAGAAAAATTCATTCGATGCCTTGCGTCGTTTAGCCTTGAGGTAGCTACTTGGTGAATTGGAAAGAAATGTCATTTTTTTATTGCGACAAAAAGTTTATTTAAACAAAAACTATAATATTATTTTGTTGTTATCTATGACCTTCCTTCACATAATTGGTAATATGATATGTAGGATGTTGCATAACCTTTTTCAGTCAATGATGGCCCAGGGGTAGACACAGGTACCTACCTGCTTTGATAAAAGTCATTGTTTTTTCTCCTACGGTTTCGTGTAGAGAAACGACCGCTCATCCCCAGTAACAATCCATCTAAGCAATAAATCGGTTTTATATCTGGACAGTAAAGATAAAAATATAGTTATTCGTTTTTCTGAGACCGTTGAAGAACGTTTCGCGTGGCACCTAAATATTGTTTCTATTTTTTTTCGTGCCTTTTAAAATTATCCTTCACTGTTGATCATGGATAACCGAGATCTTATGACATCTCCCTGATTGTTTAACACAGATCGGAACTAATGAGCGTCTTTTATCACATTGAACTTAGATAGCACAGTCGAGGATCGCGTTGTCTCCATGAATAATGTGATGATCTTAAGCAAAACAACATAAAATATCGTTATCGTATCAACATAATCGTTGAATTTTCTTATTAGGGGCCAAAAAGTTAAAAAAGTATCAAAAAAGTGAAAAATTTCTAAAAGAGCTTAAAAATATGCTAATCGTGAGGTGTTAACTCAAGGACAGACGTTGATAAACTGGTTTCAAATTAACGGAACAAAAAAATGACATTACTTTCCGCTTTACCACTGTTATGTGTATTAATATATAATATTTCCATAATTAGTGATGGAAGGACTAATGAGAAAGTTTTGGTTTAAATCCTTCTAAAAAACTTAGGGCAAACTTTTCAGTTGAAGAGCCGGTTAAACGTTTTTTATTATGACAATAATTTTAATTTATTGTAATAATTTAATGAGATGAATGAATCTGTGACACGCTTGTAAATATTTTAATTAAATTTATTAAAAAACATTGATGGAAATATTTATGGCCCGTAAAGTGTAAATATAATAAACTTCGCAGAAAATAATGAATGCCTTAGTATAACTTGCTAATTTATAGAGGAGGAAGACTTTGATAGTATGAAAAGCCAAAAAAAATACAAGAGTTACTTTATATTGTAAAAAGCTTGAAATATATATGACTATGATAAATTAATTTGTAAAGAATTATCCATTCACTACAAAAAGCAATAAAATCAAGACAAAACTTAAGCTCAGCTTCGTACAGGAGGCAGATAGAAGCATAGAAGATAAGGGTTTTGATTGTATATAATAAATGGTGAAGATATTCAAAAAATTACAGACAAATGAGGCAGATAATTGAAAATTATGATTAATTTATATTAATTCAGAAGTAAATACTATGGAATTTTGTCATAAAAATCGAATAGAAAGAGTTTGTAGTGACTAAACCAAAAGCAAGTTATTCAAAATAACAGATTCTTGCAAAAATCACTTAAAATATTGTCAAAGAAAGTCCAAAAGATGAGGATATTTTAACAACTAAACTAATGATAATTTTAAAACAAAAATAGTATATTTTTTTTAACATTTAGAACTAATCTCTATTTTTTCGGAATCAGTCACTTTGTTTAGTATCATCGCACAAGTTAGCATATGGTAATTTTTAGTTTTACTTACGTATTGATTGACAGTAAATTGACATTATTAAATATAATAGATATGACCCGATTATTCTATACGTTTATAATATTTATTTTTCAATTATGTTATTTTAGTAATAATAAAATAACCAATAAAATTGGTTGCATAGCGATAACTTGTCGCAATGTTTCATGTTTGTTCAATTAAACCGCAAATATTTATTCAACGTAATTGCATATTCATCGAATATCTGAATTCAATTTAAACATTGAATTTTTATTCCAATATTTTTGGATGCTGTAAAAGGCGCGGTTTCCACGCACGACTAATTAAATTTAATTAAAATTCAGTTTAAATGAAGGAATTCAGCAGTGTCCACAAATAGAGATTAATTGTTTCTCGTGTGAATTTCACCAAATTAATATGTTTGAATGTGTATGTGTGATGTTAAATATTTACGCCTATACAGTAGCTCTTAATTAAAGTCCAAACCGCTGAAACCGTTTAATTGAGGTTTGCCATATGGAACCTAATAACTTCACTGAATGACAATTAAATTTTGTAACATTCGCTGGATGAATACGCTTTTTTTTGAATTGGGATTAAAGTGCAGATTAAGGTTAACTTCAATATTTGTATATGAAAAAAATAATGAAACTTATTATTATCGTCTATTCGGTGAATCGATGTTAAGAATTACTTCTCATCATTTTTTTTTCTAATAAAATTTGCTACATTCAGTTTATGGCATACTTTTCATTTTGATGTAAATGTATTTCAGTGAAATTTTATAAGTAATATGGAAATCGTGCGCGTTCACAAATCACACTGATATTTATAAAAAGAGCATGTGTTCGGTAAAGAAGAGCATTTTTGTATTGAAAAGTGTAACGAATTTCCACATCTGTGCCATGGAATCGGCTAAACGAATTTCATTCGAAAATTATTTCAAACCATAGCAATAAATTATTCCCACTGTATTTTATTATTTAACATACTAATGCGTACATTGGGCTAGAGTTCAAAGCCCAGTGAAAGTTGTGCTTACCGTGAAAATTGCTAATTCGGTACTTGTCATGTGAATTTTAATAAATTAGCTAATAATTCAGACATAACGAACAATAAAAATAGATCTCCTATTTTTCGATATTTGATTTTTTTGGTAGCTTTCTTGATTCTTCTTGTATCTTATATATTTTTTGTTTGTTTCTAAGAATGGTCTCGACAAATGATTCATGTAAACATTTTTATTCATTATTTTTAGTTAACCGTGGTAAAAAAAGAGTATATATCAGTTTTATAATTTTCTTTAAAAATTTTCTTTGACGAGGCTGACATTTATGATGATTAATTAATCTATAATAATTTTGTTCGACAATGATGTCCATGAATCTGTGTAAAAACATCCTATCAAAAAATAGTAAACCCTCTTATAGCGCCGAGATAGAGCCCACGCTATAGAAGACTGCGCACTCGTAGTAAAAAAGGACTCGAGCATATATCAGTTTTAGAATTTTCTTTGAAAATTTTCTTTGGCGAGGCTGATATTTATGATGATTAATTAATATACAATAATTTTGTTCGACTAAATTGTCTATCTGTTTAAGCGTAAAAACATCCTAATATAAAATAGTAAACCCTCTTATAGCGCCGAGTTAGAGCCCACGCTATAGAAGACTGTGCACTCGTAGTAGAAAAAGACTCGAGTATATATCAGTTTTAGAATTTTCTTTGAAAATTTTCTTTGGCGAGGCTGATATTTATGATGATTAATTGATATACAATAATTTTGTTCGACTAAATTGTCTATGGGTCTGTTTAAGCGTAAAAACATCCTAATATAAAATAGTAAGCCCCCTAAAACCCCCCAGATAGAGCCCATGCTATAGAAGACTACGCACTCATACTAAATTTGGGGTTAAATTTTTTTTAATTATATTTTTTAAGTTGAATAAAATCAATACGTCTAACATTTTTTAATTCACACATTTTAAATGACCTTGTTTTTTTTGTGTAATCCACCAAAATATAATTGAAAAATATTATTTCATCTAAAAATGTTGATTAAAAATGCGGTTGCCTGTATTAAAATTTTGTTCTAGATTATTTTGTATTTTCAAGACGATTAATTACTCGCTTTGAAGTTCATAATGTCTTAACTCATTGCCTACGGGGGACCAGGATTCCACGTCAAAAGCGTTTTTGCATATGTCCGGGGCGCGCATATCACGCGCTAGCCGATACTACGTGTTTGATCGGCTGTAACTTTTACAACGTTTTGTTTTTTTCAAATATTTTTGGTTAGATACTTTAAAAAAAATCTGACATTGAGGATAATTTTGGCAAATGCGGCAAGTTCATATAAAACCATTTATTGTAAATATTTTATAGCTTATTTACTGCTAATTTCATTGCACAAAATTTTAAATATCAGTGGAGATTGACCATTACTCGCCAAGTAGAAATATGGAATGCAGCATAGTTTCGTGGAACACCTATTCAAGTCTCGCGGAACATAGTTTGGAAAACCCTGCTCTAATCAATGATTTTTTTACAAAATATGGAAACTTCTTGCATATACTATCCTATTATACTATACCAATGTAAAATTACTCAATGTAAAATTAGCTAAATTTTAATTAGGTATCTAAGTGCGGTTGAATGCGGGTTTTTTTAATACTGAGATAGATACCACGCCATAAAAACCAGCACTATAGAAGACTAGGCAATAATACAAAATTTAGGGTTAATTTTTTGTTAATATTATTTTATAAATTAAACGAAATCAATATATTAAACATGTTTCATTCCATTTGTTGTCATTGGCATTGACAGTTTTGTAGAAACGTCGCCTTAAAAGAAGCGCTCTATAGGAGAGATTGTCGCACATGCATTATAGCAGGGTTTACCGTATATTTATCATATGCCCTAATTAGTATAAATTATTAATTTAACTTTATAGTAAATCTTACTCTCTGCTTTTCGTAAAGGATGTCATTTGTTCGTCGCTGTTCTGTCATTATGTCGCATAACATTCAGTTTTTTTTTCAATAAATCATGCCATTTTATAACCCATTGACCATATCATATTCGTATATCCCAAAAAAAAAATGTAATTTGTCAACGAGATGTGTAAAAGCTCGCGTCGAGCGTGGATGCCTTGAACGTAAACATATTTCTTTATTCATGCGTATTATTGAATCAATTTGTTAACACGGCCCGGCTCTATTATGTACAGGCTGGTTCAGAAAAACGTATAAATGGATTGTATGGCAGACAGACACCGAGCTGATGACTCACGCCTTTATAATCCGCATTGAGAGAAGCGGACGGAACCGTTCCAGGAATATGTATGATATATGCGTTCAAACAGAAACGGCGACAAAAGCCTTCTATATAAATTCCATGGGATCCGTCATGTTATGGAGCCATGGGAACCGTCCAGCTATGGGCCCAGCTTCCCAAAATGGTGACGACTGAGAGACCAGTGTCGAGGATGATGGGCAGAAGTGGTCGCCGCGGAGAAAGTAATCATCATTACATAATTGTGTGGTCGTTTATCTGTTTATTATGCATTCGTTAGTAGAAATTATATGCGGAAAAATTTCTAATATTATTTTAATATAATGAGCAATGATTTTGAGCTTAACTAAACCAACATATGCACTTTTATTTTTTATATTTTTTCTACGCCCACTTAGTATAATTGTATTATTTATATTAAAAAATATATATGAGCTACATGAAGAAGATTAGAAACAATGCAAAATTGTTATCTCGCTAAATAATAGAGCGAATGTGGGTTTCAAAGTGTCGGTTATTATTTTGTTTAAAAATTGGCTTTGTGATCCGCGAATTTTCAAAAAAAAAAAAATATACAACAATGGCCATTGTCTTATTTTAATGCACATAGTTATATTTTTTTTCTCGAGAAATTATGGTTTTTATCGCATTATGGAAATTAAAACGAGTGTAAACGGTGTTGAAATCGCACGTAAAAAAACGAAAGGATTTAAAAAAATCTTATCTTACACCGAATTCGTTTGGAATAATGAAGAATGAAGTTTGGCAACTCGGCGAAAATTCGGTTACATTGTATTTTTCGATATTCGTCGAAGTGTTGTCGAAAACTTTTAATTCGAAACGGAAAAGTTTAATAACTCGCTGATATTTTTCCCGAAAATTGTATTCAGATATTTCAATGGAATTCGTGCCCGACTAAAGATAAGGGGGAATTATTATCGAAACCGACGACCACAAAAAAAAATTCTGAAGAAAAAACCCCCACGCGGAAGACTTGTTTTTGTTAATTTTTCACTGTGCTGAAAGTTCAGTCGGGGTTCAAGAGCAGACCGAAGGAGTGGCATCAGGATTGTCGTCCGCTTTGAATACAATGCAGCCGTCACACTTGGTGACCTGCCAATTATGATAATTAGCATTTGTTAGAGATACAAAAGGACCGTTAAGATATTCGCCATGGTCGCTATCTGCGCGATTGTCGCAGGCCAGGAATTTATGTCGCGACTGTGAGAGCGAATTAATCCTTTAATCCAAAAGATTTTAGCTTTTGGCTTGATTATGCTGTAATGTATATTAGAAAGTTTATTATGAATTTAACCGGGGCGATTAACTGTGAACTTATTTTCGAACTTCCGGCCATGTAAAGTTTGCCTGAAAGTCTGAATGATATATGGTTTAAAACATGTGTTTCATTAACAGCTTTCTCTTTATTATAATATTAATTTTTCACTACCTATCTTCAACTAATTATACGTTAATGTATTTATCTTAACGGATAATCCAAACTGTTGTTGAACACTTTTTTATTTCGTATTTAAATGCAATTACATATACATTTCTAAAGCAAATTTTAACATGTTTAATATTGTTGTGACTTATACGATTGATATTTTTGTGTTTTTCGCTTGCATCCTCATTCCTTATCTTTTAATTGAGATTAGCTCACATATTTTAGACAATTTATTTATAACCATTTTCAAAGCCTTATAAATTTGCCATGGGTTGAATTAAAGAAATAACAATAGGTGGAAAAAAATGTAGCACTATTACAGATCTTCTAATTTTAAATACAATCAACCCTCCTATAGTATTTCTTAAGCGGCGTGTGCGGTAGTCCCTCCTATAGTGCCAGCCGAAATAAAGGTATTGCCCTTTGATTGACATTCATACATTGACCCCTACATTCCACAAACTTTTTGTATTTGTCTAAAAAAGTTTAAAGAATAAATAATATAAATAATCATTGACCTTTATTATTGAAAAAAAATAAAAACAACAATATTCGCTTCTGTTGCCACGGACGCGATGTTTTTTTTCGCTCACATCCGGTACAATATAGCAATGTGAAATGTACTAATGATACGTCCCGTCTTTGGGAGAAATTTTCTAATTTACTTGGGTTTTTTAGTAGCAAGTCTATGCTTTTTTTGTGCAGAAATCTGTTATTTTCGATTTCTTTGTATGAGATATTTATTAAAAAGATGAAAAGTTTATTTTAAACCGATTAATCTTTTTGTGTTTCATACAGTAGGAGTGCACATTTAAAAAAATTGATCTATTACTTAATTTACGCTTTTAAGATGCTATCAGGATTATTTCTTAAAATTTCGAAACAGTATCGATAGTATTGACATTTATAAAAAAAAATTAGTCGAATATATTTCTTTTAAATATAATTTCCTAGCTTTCTAATGCGCTTTGTTGATCTGTAAACAAGATTTCATCTGAATTTCCACATCCACACTCTGTAAATAAATTGACAGAGCATAGAACATGAATTAATTCGGATTTTCTTAGATGGCGTTTTATATATTTTTAAAATCGGTGATTTCTTTCAGCGATAATTCTTAAATATCGTACTTTATATACTTTAAATCTCTCCTCTGCTATTAGCTGAAGTTAATGTAATTAGAAAATGTCAAATCGGCGAAGTAATCCATCCAATCCAATCCATTAGAAATTAATTTAATCAGTTTTAAAATTTTCGAGAGCTATTGAAATTATTGCAAATTTATTTTTTAAGACAACAATTCACATTATTTTGTTTTTTTCCACGGAAATGATGTTGTTTACGTTTGCCGTGATTTCAGGGATTTGGACATTGCTAAATTATCTTTTCACCGTTAAATATAGTGAAATTTTTCTCAATTTGAATTATTCATTGAACCTTATGTTATAAATAACACAGGAGAGATGATCTTTGTATGCAAATTTTTGAAATTACTCTAAATATATGTAAGAGAGAGAGATCTATGCTGCAGTTTCGAAGCATTTTCCATATTCTACCATTGTCAAGTCGTTCGTCACATCAATTTTCCATACAATTACTACGTAAAAACGTTCATTTCCTAGTCCGAGACCAATTCGAAATGCCGCCAGTACAAAAATGGTCGCAATCAGACTAAGAGTGGTACAGGAGGGACAGGTGAATGACGCCATTTGATCAGGTCACGAATCACATTGAGCTCGTACCATTTCGACAAGGCGAATTCTTCAAAATTAACGTCCTTCAATCATGCTCCAATATAAATCGGGATACGATCGCTGTGTAATTACAATATATTGACTACGGTAAATAGTGGCCACTTATTTTTTTTATATTTTCGTTGAATTTAATGTAAATTATTTGAAACTCTCATTTTTACGGCTCGGCTTAATATTGTTGAATGAACTCGGATTATTAACTTAATTTAAATCCACTTAGATTGTTAAGGCTATAAGATAATTTATCTGGAAATGCTTTAAAATGCACGGTCGAAAAACGTGGATTTATTTAATCTTAATTGTGATCAAAAATATTTTTTTAACTTTCTGATGAATATACAGATTGAATCATGTCATTTCCGATTGACAAATATACAAATAGATGTGATCGATGACTGGCGAAGTTTCTAAGGTTTCTTTTAGATTGATCCAGCGGAAAATGGTAGATTGTCGACGTTGTTTGCTGGCATGTGGGTTTCGAACTCACGTGGGTCGCATTTAACGGTTATCGCTGCCCTAGCTCCTTTTAACTAATGCATTTCACGTAAATCTATCGAGACATTAGTACCTATGCCCATGTTTATTATTCGCAATATCATGCAATAGTTGTAAGCCTAGTTAGTATAAACGGTTAAAAAAACGACGACATATCGTCGATTGACTCTGCATCGCGCGGCGGTATTTATACGTTTATTTAAATAATTTTTTTATTCTTTTGTTTTCAGATCGTTTGCCGTTTCCATTTGTGATAAGTGTGTGGAAGATTTTCAGTGTGCAGTGCGTTGTTGGAAATATGGAGTCAGTGAACAGTGACATTGATTATTTAACATGGTGCCGGTGAGTAAATTTTCATCCATATTTGATGCGTCATTGATTTAATTTTAAAATTCATTAAATTCCCATTATAAGACACCGTTTAAATTGTTGTTATATTTAAACTGTCACAATAGCCGCCTAATCCCTTGAGATTGATTTTTAATTTGTCCTATATATTTATTAATACATTTATCAGTTAAAAAATCTATATATTACTTGTATATATATTTATTTTATTTTGATCGAACAAAATACGAATTCATTCATAGCCTTATTTCGTCCGTTTTTTTAATATATGAATATTTTATAGGCATTCTTTCAGGCACGCCACTTATATCGATATTTTTTTTTGGTCCAAACAAGGGTTACTTCACGCATGTGACTCACAGAAAATATTCACGAGGGTTAAAATCAACCGAAATCCCTCCCTCCATAGAATGCGGTTGAATGGAGGTTCGTTTTAAAATATTAACCATAGACAATGCCGAATAAAAACGTATTGTGAGCATTATGTTTACATTCGGGTCCGGTGTTTTCAAAAGTCCATTTTTTTACTCGTTTTCAGTTCCGTTAATTAGAGTATTGTGGTAGCATTTAAATCAAGCCGAGTCTCAATAGAATTCTGGTTCTGAGTCAGAGATGCCGGCACGTGAGGTCTCGGAAATCGAAAACTGTGAGGCCGCAGTAAAAAAAAACAGAACCGCACATTTGTGGCCCTCTTTCATTGATGAACTACTTGCGCCAGATAATTCATGGGCGGCGCCATTAATTTATTTGTACTAGTTGATTTTTTTAAAATAAGTTAACGATTTTTTTAAGCAAAATGGCACATTTTTAAATGAACGGTCTTAATTAAAATATCAATTGCCACATTTTTTTGTCGTTGAGTTGATACACTTGTTCCTGACGTATCTTAAAACATTGAAAACCATATAAAATACTTATTTTATATTGGTGTTTTATATGATCGGCAATTTTTTGCTCCCCGAAAAAATGTAAAATAGAGGTTTTTGGCACAAAACAACGACGTTATGGTCGCTAAGCCTCTGTATTCGCTGGATACTCTCCCCTGCAATTTATTCCTATTCTTGAAGATACAAATAAACATGAAAGTGCGACGTTTTGTTATCATTGCGAATATAATTACAGAATCCGAGTAATAATATTGATGAATAGATAAAATTCCATATATTTTTTTTTTCGAAACTCGTGCGTAATTGTTAAATGCGATTTTCCGCAATTTTCATTTTTTATTCACGATTCCATCACACTTTCTGTTATCTAATGTGCGAAATTATATTTTTTTTATTTAATGTTTAAATTATATTCCATTGTTTAAACATTTTATTAGATAATTATACATTTTTTACTATTATCTTCAAGCCTGGAATTTTCTCATATTTTTTTCATATATTGCCATGCTTGTGTTGTTTTTAATTATGAAATACAAAAAAATCTTTGTTAATTAAAATTAATAAGAAAAATCTTTACAATTTTAATGCATCAGAATGGAAATCAATGTAGGCATGATCTTGAAATTTATGTTAATAGAAAATAATTGTTGATGAAAAAAATTGAACTCTTTTTTATTTTTATTTCTGAGGGCAAGTCATAACTTATTATACTTTCATTAAAACAAATTACTTTAATCTACTATACACTTCTTTTTTTACACGGTTGTTACGTTACACCAAAATCAGTGTAAAGAAGTAAGAGAATTTATCCAAAACTTGAAATTGGTTCCTTAACTTAAGTATTTTAAATATGAAAAATAATAATACTAACGATACGTCCAATGTGTTATTGATTTTTTTATTATTAGGAAATCTGTTCTCTACATCTTTGATTTTTGTTTCACAAGTTGCTTATACATTTCTTGAAATCCAGCCACACAAATCTTGATTTTTAAAGCTCACTCTAGATCGGAATCATTATTGAGAAAATACTGTTAAAAATTGCAAGCCTTCTTAAATTAACTCATTGCTTACGCGGGACGTGGATTCCACGTCAGAAGCGTTTTTGTGTATGTCCGGGGAGCGCACATCACATGCTAGCCGACACTACGCTTTTGATTAGCTGAAACTTTTTCAACGTTTTTTCAACAACACATTTTTTTAAATTTAATTAATTTATTTATTACACTGATATAATCTTTTGTATTTTCGTCAGCCGATATTTTGCGGTAAGATACTTAGTTTTATTTATGATGAATAAATTCATTATGATGTCATATCGTAATTGTTCTAATTTATTTATGACGTTCCTCAACATTCGGGGCTATAAAAACAGCTGTTGTGGATAATACAAATTATGGCGTATCCCAGTGACCCAACAGCTAATGACCTTGAAATTTCACAACACAAGCCTTCTATATAAATATTCAAAATTCAAAGTTATAATTTATTTTTTATATTAACTATCCAGTAAACGTTGAAGTTCAAGTAATTCAATTTTTAGTTCAATATTTTGATTAATAAAAGAGTTTTGATTTTTTTTGTAAAAAACGACGTTTTTTTATCCCAAAAGCTTATGCATTTTTATTGTACAAGTTATATTTAAAGCGTATCGGAAAATCGATTTGAATATAATCTTTGCGAATATGAAAAGATTCGGTAGGAAATCTCTCGATTATTATTTTAATTCAAATATGACGTGAAAATCAAAAATCTGCATTTTCTAAAAATATTCGATTCAAAATAAAATACATAAAATAATGTCAATTAATTACTTATTCGACCAATTTATAGCACAAGTATTATAATTTTCACAAAATTAAGATTAACGTAAAGTTCATTTTTACATAATTGTGCATCTAAATTACTAAACATAACGGCCGCATAAATCACCTTAATGTACACACTAATTTTTCCCGGTAACGCGCCCTGCTTATGGAATTTTCACACCCCTTTGAGCCGTTGCGAATTAATATATTTAATTTTTAATATTCTGGCGTACACTTTTTTCATTTTCACACTATCCATTAATCCGGGGATTATACGTGTACCGTACTTTTATCTCAGTATATCAGATGCGAATATTGCGTCGGCGTTATTCAATTTAATTAAATTGTTTATAATGAATTAATCCGCGTGCCGCCCGTGGCGCCGCCGCCGTGGCCCAGGCAGCCCTAAATGTCGGCCATTATTTAAAAAGCGGAAGTAGCCTCGGGCCTTTTTGTATGTTCACGCTCTCATTCCCAACGTGGCGGGGGACGGAGGACGGGACAGGAACTAACTGCAGTTTTTGTATTCGCGATGCATTGTATGTATACGCACGTGACACAGTTCACATGCGAAAACGTCATAAATGGAAATCCCTATAAATTTATTGGCGAAACGCGTTTTAAGACCGCCATGTTTGTACAGGGCCGCGCTCGCCTCTTATGCATTTTTTTTTAATTGCTACAAAATTTCTAAACGCATCGCGTCTCGTTCTGCACAAAGGCGCATTATTCATTTGCCACGTGTATTAACTGGGTAATTTTATGACATTTTGGCCAGTACCGAAATAAATTTACGGCCATTACCAATTTATGATAACGCCCGGTGCTATTGTGCCGTTGCGAAAATATGCTAAGCCCTGTCAAATTTAGCGGCGCTTTATGGGATCGGTGTTTGCTGGCTCGGCTTTAATTAAGCGGTATCAAGTCGCGAACGGGTTAAACGGGTTAAAAATATTTTTCTACGGACATACTATCCAGTGTGTTTATGAACAGTTATGGTATTCGTGGTGTTGTTTGAAAAATGAGGAAGTGCTCGCCGCGTATTGTTAGAAAATTCCCGTCACATAAACGTATAGAGGGACTTTTTTATTTATAAAATTAATTAAAATATATTATAAATTTGTTATAGTCATACGAGACTTGTTAAATCAATAGCAGCAAAAGCTTCATCAGATATCCCCCCTCTCGCACAAACGCTTTTCCAATCTTTGATGCACTTTTTGGACGCTCATTTTTGGCATAGCAGAGCTCCTTTAGTCATTCTTTATCTTCTGAATGTTGACAAAACATAGTTTCTTCGTGTATTTTTTTCATCTTCTAGAATAAAAAAAGTCTCTAAAGATCATGTCCGGCAAATACGAAGGTTGCGGTATCATAGCGGTATTGTTTCTGGCCACAATATATTTCCACATTTTCTATTTTTTCTATTTAAGTGAAAAATCGTTAAGCAATATATGATAAATTTTGAGAAAATTCCAAGCTTTAAGATATTATTAAAATCAAAATATATATAAATAGAGATTATTTCTAAACAATGGAATAATATTTAAATATTTAAACAAACCTAGAATGTCCCATATTGAATTACAGAAATTAGAATATACACGTGAAATAAAAATGAAAATTGCGAAAAAATGCATTTGAAATTAATATACTCGGTTCCATTAAATAAATCTGTATAAATTACCTTTATTCATCGATATTAATTTAGCCGTGCCGCTTTTTATTTACATTTGTATTGGTTTTACACGAGTTTTTAAAAAAAATCGAAAATTGCAACACTAGGCAAAAGGTAGAAAACGGAAATAGGATGGAACAGCTTAATTCCAATACAATTAATTAATAGAACGAATCTACGACAATGAAAAATTACAATTAACCTGGCCGCGTCGATGGGACACCAAGTTTTTGATTTTTCTGAAATAACTCTTTAATATAAATATCGCGATTTTTTTTATCGCTCGCACCCGGCACGATGTGCAAGTGCGAGTGAAACCGTACTAGTGACACGTGCCATGAGAACTCCTAAACAGCACTGTATTCTCATTCTGCGGCGGGGCATGCCCCGAGTTCACGCGTCACTTAGGCCTCATATTGATTGGTATAAAAATCAAAATATCGACCAAATAATGAATAACTATTTTTATTCTTAAAATATTTTTTTTTTTAGCATTTCAAGTCAGAAGAATTCATCAATATCTTGACTTGGAATGCTTGGGATCTATTTTCCATTATAAATAGACCCCTTTCGCACGACACGGTCGGTTTCAAGCCGCAGTGATGGATCGATTATTTAACGGATTCTATCATTCTCTTCTCAATGTTGGCAAAAGATCGTTCTCTCAATTTTTTTATCTAGGAATAGGAATAAGTCACAGAAGACCATGTCTAGCGAATAGCTTGCGGAAGATATATTTTTTTTTTTTTTTTTTTGAGTCGCGAAGCGATTACATATTATTATATTTTTTTATAAAATGTTAATCCACTTTCCCTCATTTCTGGGGATCGTGACCATGTGCATGATTCCCCTTATGGAGGACCATGGACATGGTTTTCCATGGGAATATATAGTGCAGTGGTTTCCCGTTGACTTCTGCACCGCAGTGATTTTTATACTGAAGAGCGCTGCTCCCGCTTCCCAGCTTATATTTTTGACAATTATTTTTTTGTGAAATGAAGGTCGTCGATCGTAATTACTTCTATATATATTTCATTTAAAGTATTAAAAATAAGATGAGGTAAAAATACTAAATAATTTTAACAATAATATTAATATATAAAAATATATTTTTCTTTAATTTGCTTGGGGGTGCTGCATCTTCGCAGTGTATAAAGACGAGCCGCCACTGTTAATGAGTATACTTTATGATTGTTTATTTTTATAAACATGTATTAGAGTTATTTGTTTTCTTTTATTCATCTTCTGACCTTTTTATAATGATGATGTTTCATAATTGAATAAGACTGATGACAGTATGTATGATCCACCTCCATCTTTAACGGTCCTGGAATATTTCATGTTCTAAAAATTCTAATGGTCAATGTTTCAACTCTATACGACAAAATTTTATTTGTTGGGTTTTGTAAAAAACTTTATATTTTTATGAGGACGGAATGAAAATGTTTTCATTGTGTTGTAATGCTTTCTTGCGCGAAATAATACAGTATTATGAATATCCCTAATTAATGAAACATCTTTCAAGGACACTCTTGTGCTGGTCTTGACACATCTCTAGAACAATAAAATGGGGCATTAAGACGCTAATTGATTACTTAAACGTAATATATGACGGTTTAATTGCTCTCAGCTGACTGTATTTTTTTTCGATCGTTTTTATACAAATTCATAATTTTCACGTAATATTGCGAACAACGATTCGTCCATTTGTAAATTTCTGAAAAGCATAGTTTAATATTAAATATACGATAAATATTAATTTTACGGTGGTTCACAATCGCCTGTCCGACCCTGTCGTAGACGGTGAAACAAAATATTAATTCTAATCAAAAGTAAAAGATCCCATTAGTCGTAATTAATGATTAGAAATCTCGTTAGTGTTTCAGCGTCGAGCACATTATAAATACTTTCGTTGCCCCGTAATACATCGGGATTATCTAGAAAAAAAGTTATAATGAGCGTTCGATCCGTACGTGGTAATTAACGAATTACTCGCACACTCGGAAATTTCTTACCTAGCCCAACGATCGATTACTTGACACGCTTGCTCTCGCGGTTACCTGTTGTACATATTTTACCTGTTGGCCCAGCTGGCAACCTGTTGGACCGACTTAGAACAAATTTGGAAAAACTTGCCCAAAAAATCGGCGTCTTCAGCAGATTATGCATTCTGATCTCGATCCGTTCTGATTATGAATGTGTATCAGTGATTGCGGTCACGTGTCTGCACGGATATTCAATCAGTTCGCCATTTCAATTATTTAAAAATCGAATTCGGTTTAAATCAATATTAATATATTTGCATAGAATATATTTTTGTTCACTGTATCAATTTGCCAGATGAAATGTGTTCGACACGATTGTCTGATGCTTTTGGATCCTGCGGAAATCGATTTCCTTTTCACTCCTGACACTTTGTTGACACACACACACGCGATTCCGTCGGCCAAATGTTTCGATTACTAATTAATTGGCGGGCCGCACTGTCCGACAGCGTGTGTCAAAACTAGTGGCAACTAATTGTGGCCGGTGCCGTATGGGGGCGGCGCCCGTCCGTTTGTCGATAATTTTATTGATGGCCGATGACTAACGAATTTGTTGAGTGTTTACGGACAATTAGTTCAACTTTATGGAAGACTTGATCCATTCGATTTATTAGAGATCGACGAAAGTATAGGAAGAGGGCTTTGCGATCCATCGAGCAATTAATTCGAGTGTAATAATCGCAACGTCATATTACTACTTTATTGCTTTCTATTTTTATATTTAGATGAATTGCTTATCTAATGGATAAATGAATAAATGTGTCATACTTAATAGTATTTTATTAATATATTCCACTTAATTTATTATTATTGCTAATGATTATAATAAATTAGAGTTTATTATCAATATATTTTAAATTTATGTTGATTTATTACATTAAAATCTTTATGATTTTAATTGATGTCACTTTAATAACGGAAAATGATTATTTGATCTCAATTGACTTTAATAAATCTGAAGTTATGAACGCCTTTATGTATTAATACCAATCTGTAATCGATTTATTAAGCTTTTGCGTTGATTCATTCAATTCAATTGTTGTATCATTTACAATAGTATCGTCTCTGTTTTTGATCATAAAATATCTAATTCCATCTCTCTATTTCTCATTTCTACGATTTTATGACTTAAAAGTATGTCATTTAAACAATAACTGTGATTATAAAATGTATAAACGACAGTCAACCCTCCTATAGCGCTCTCTCCTACAGTATTTCCTTATAGATAGATATTCATGGTCAAATTCATTACTGCGCGAAATAAGGGTCGTTGCCCTTTAGTTGACACCAACATATAACCCCAAATTGTGTATGAGTACTTAGTCTTCTATATGGCAGGTTTATATAGCCTTGTCCCTATCTTGACGCTATATAAGGGTTGACTAAAAGTTTTTTTTTTGCTTCTAACAAAAGAAAATTCATAAAATGCACCGTGAAACTGAGTCATTTTACGTCCGGGAACTTATCATCTAAAAATAAAACTAATTTTTATGACATATTTACCTCATATATGTGTTTTTTACTTTTTTTTTATGTAATTATTCATTTATATATAAAAATACCTTAACCGCACTATATTTGTTTAGTAAATTATGCAAGAAAGTGCAATTTTTGAGGAAAACTTCCGTCTTCCGAAGGGGGTCTCTCGGGGACCCCAAGATATTGATGAAGAATACATTTTTTTTAAAAATGGATTATTCTAAGAATAAAAATAGTTATTCATGATATGCTTCATAATTTGGATTTTTAACTAATATATTTGAGACGCAAATGGCAGGCGCACTCAGCGATCTCTCGCTGCAGACTAGGTACACGCCGCTGACTGAGCTTTCGCCGCATGTGTCAATCGCACGGTTTCACTCGCACTTTGCACACTGTACCGGATGCGAGCGAGAAAAAACATCGCGCTCGTTGCAACATAAGCGAATTTTGCAGTTTTTATTTATTTTTTCGCAATTGCAGACAATAAGGAACAATGATTATTTATAATATTTATTCCTTAGACTTTTTTAAACATATAATAAACAAAATTGGTAACGTGTAGAATTTATTTTGAAGGAGTTAATAGAGAAAAATCAAAAACTTGATGGCCGTTGGGGTCCTCAATCGGCACGGCTAGTTTAAGATGCTAAATATTTCCTTCTCAAAATTTTATTTGAGACTTATTCTTATGAAATTGATAATGAAATACTGGAAAAATGTCGTTCTTTGGTTTTTTTTTTACATCTTTAAGAATAGGAGGTTGTCGCAGGGGCCATATCCGATTGGATTTTTAATACAAAATCGTGTGTTTATTCTAAATATGACTTAGACTGCAAATTTTCTACAAATTTCCTCCTTCATCACAGCATATCCTTGTTGATTTTCCGTTGCAATTTTGCCACTGGGTGGCCAGTATGAATATCGTCTCTCAGTCCAAACAATACATATTTTAGTTTTCCTCATTCACATTCAGATTTAAAATTTGAGAGGTAGAGGTATTTCCACATATACATATAAGATAAGGAAAATTTTGAACTTATTTAAAAAAATCTTTGTTCAAACTTTATTTACGTTGTGCAACATATTTTCGTTGCCTAAGCCGCTTTGACTAGATTTATCTAAAATTTTCGATAAAAATACGCAATTTGTAACAGTTTGATACAATCGTATTCTCACACGCAGATTGATCGTGTCATCAGCGAGAGATGATATCTCACGATAGCATTTTTGCGTGATCATTTTTATTGGATGTAAATATGGTGATTTGGTAGATAATGGCGGTACGTATGGAAATGCACGGGGCCCGGCATTATTGTTATTGCCGTTGTTTTGATAAAACACGATTTATACCATTTGGCCAATAATTAAGTATGACATAAAGGCAATCTATTAACCCACTCCCACGCCGCGTCTCGTTGGTATTTTATGAGTTTTCTACGCCCCCATATTTGTCTTGGCAATGACCTTCGCGACGCGAGATGCATGCAATTAGGCGCCGTCGAAGAAATTGATATTTCGGAGCGTTTTCATCTTGCATAACCCGTCAGACGAGGGATTGGCGAGCCTCGGCGTGGAAAGCTGACGTAATGCGGCCATGTCTTAACATATTGAAGGTTGTAAAGGGAAGAAAAGTTTTATAATTTGTATTCAAACGATTTCTCAGTAAAATAATGATCTACGTTGCTAGAATTAGTAATGAGAATTGAGAAATGTATTCTGTATGGCTGAGAGCTTTCTCAGGGTTCATCTGTCTAAAGCTCTTCACCGTATAAACTTAGTTACATTTATGTGTATATACGGATGTACTCTCACTTTGAAAGCTATTTTATACGTTGCGAAATTATTTTATTCGATAGCATAACGATGGATATTTTTTTTCGAAATGGCATAATTGTCAATTTTTTTTTTTGATAATACATATTTAGTAGTATTGTATGGATTTATTTAATCTGCCCTAATCCTTCGTTAAATTTAAAAATGACGATATTTCTACTTAATGAAGTGACTGTGACCCCAACTTTTTGATTTTTCTCGTAATTTTCCTGTAAATTCTCCATATTTTAATATTAATTCTACATATCACAAACTTTTGTATTTGTATTCTAAAGAATAAATATCATAAATAATCATTATTCTTTATTGTCTGCAATTGCGAATAAAATAAAAACAATAATATTCGCTTCTGTTTCCACGGGCGTGATATTTTTTCTCGCTCTCATCCGGCACGACGTGCCAAGTGCGTATGAAACGTTAGAGTGACACGTGCTGCGAGAGCTCAGTTTACGGCGAGACATTGCCGAGTGCGCGTGTCATTTATTCGTCATATTAATTAGTTAAAATATCGACCAAATTATGAACTATAATATGAATAATTATTTTTATTCTTGAAATAATCCATTTAAAATAAAATGAAAAATTCATCAATATCTTGACTTAAAATGCTTGGGGTCTTTAAAATACCCCTCTCGGACGACGCGATTATTTTCGAGCGATTTATAATTATGTTGTAATTATATGATTACGTTCTAAGAGTTTGCAATACAAAATAACCTTCCAATCCCATCAAAATCAGAGGATTATTTTTTTTTATGGATTTAAGTCTATTTATGGAGTCATTAATCGATGCAAAAACGGTTTTGCTTTGTTTAGCACTCAAATCAACATTAGTTGAACACAGTCCAATAAATTGACAGCTGACAATTTGTGAGGAATCCGAATGGCATGCCGCAAAACTATCCCTGAACGATACTCCAATGTCTCAATACAGTTGATTGATTGATCCCCATCTTCACCGTTATCTCCCTGGTGTTTTGACGTGGATCGGTGTCAATTATAACTTTTAACTTGACGTCATTAGACTTCAAACGGCGTCCGATCTGTGGTTTATCAGGCAATGAAAAATTCCCAGATCGGATCAGATGTAAACCACATTTTTGTCAGTAGAGCTTTCACGACATCTTCGCCATACATTTCGAAAAGATATAAATACATTTTTTCGACCGACATTTTGAAAAAATATTTGGCTCTCTACTGTACCCTGACTGGGACAAAACTCAATTTAAAGTAGAGAGAAATCCTTTATGTAAAAGGACAAATTTTGTTAGGATCATGATCATGAAAACATCAATAATTTTGCATCAACCAAATATTAAAGCATTTTTTTAATGTTAATTATTTAAAGTAAAATTTAATGGTCCTTGAAAAATTATAAAACAACGTTTTAGTGTGAGTGCGGAGTGTAAACTTTATAATTTCATCAAAAAAATCGTTATACAATGAACAGGAAACATGTTTTTTTTCTTTGTCAGTTCCCATACTTTTTATCATCTAATAATAAATTTAAAAAAAACACGATTTTAAAATGTGATCATAGAAAAAAATGATTTATTCTTTGTTTTTTGGATAGATATCAATGACTGATGGCCCTACATCCAAAGCACACACCTTAGTAATCTCACTCAATTCTTCACACGTCAACCACGATTTTGTCACTCGAATTCATGACAAATATCGGCAATACATTACCGCGACGTCGCCGCGCCAAATTACTTTATGGCCGTCGTAAAAGCTCACTAGGAAATAATTAATTCTGCAGTAATTGCATCGGGAAACGGACAAAATGGCGACGACTGCGTCTCCGCCAAACGCGCACTCTCCGGGCGTAAAAAAGGCTTTTAATTACTCTATCTCACAAAGGCCAGACTCGGAGTTTAGTTTGAAGAATGCAACATTCATTAGGGTGTGCAACAAAATAATTATATCGCAGTTTGAAAAGCCGCACAGCGTCAAAGAAACGGTCCGCCATTGAACTTTGGCGCATTTCAACTTTGCTCTCTGCAGCCAGTCGTATGCTCGGTGAGTCGTAAAAGATTTCCAGAAAAAGTACGCTGCTGAAAACTCCGCATTTCATTCGGCTGTAAATATGCATATTTTTTGCTACAGTCCAACCAAAAAACTGATATTTTCATGTCGTTATACACAAAAAAAATATTTTTTATACAATTTGTATAGCGTTAATGAGTAGAATACAATTTTTCATGCGGTTTCATTAATTTTTGCATTCAATTGAATTAATAAATATAATTATTTTCGTGAAACGCCAGGATATTGCAGCTTTTATAAATTATTTGACATTTTTCAGGTGAATATTTTTTATACCGGCGCCATACACGTCTGCTAAAATTCTTATGAAATTCTCTAAAGCGCCGGGCATACTCCGGATGGCACTTTTCTTAAGTATTAGAGACAACGTGATAAATGGGCTAACCGGGTAATAGCAAACATTTATCTCCTTAAGTCTCACTTGTATTTTTTTACGAGCCCACGGGCTTTCGCCTCCCTCCGGGTCTCCTTCATACAAATATTCCGGAAAAACACATAATTTCATATTTAAATGATAAAATGCCGGAATTCCGCAGATTTCGGCTGTGCCAAAATGTTAAAAGTGATATTTGAAATATTTCAATGGAGTTGATTTATTTTTATTACTTTAAAATATTTATTTCAATCTATCTCAGCATTATCATATTGCATATTAATTGTGGTTTTTTTTTATCAAAATTCACTTTTCGATGCAAGTTTCGCAACTTGCCATACAAATGCCTGAAGATTATCCTGAAATCTGATAATGTAGATCTTGTCCCAAAGTTTCGAACTCAGCTTATTTCACCAGTCTAAAATACCAGCTAATCGAGCAACTATTTTCTTCCCAACTTCACCATTGAGGTATACCGCAGCTTCAAATTTTCTTCACACTTCTAGTAAAATGTTAATTTTTTTTTAAATACTCGACTGGAAATCTATGTATTTTATTACGAATACAATATTATTCATTAGTATTAGCAACAAAAGAATATTACATATACGGCTTATGCTAAGAGTATTTTTTTATTTTAAAAACATTAATGGTAATGTTATTACAGTACAAAGCACTACATATATTACCATTATCCACTGTTTAGGCACATACATATAACATGAAAGGAAAGAAAATGAATTTGTACACATTAAACGTAAGATAAAAACTCGCGTACTTAATAAATTGAAAAACAAATAATTATTATGTTGTTTTGACCTTGTGCGACATTGAGCTGTAGTCTGACTGCTTTAGGAAAAAAATGATTAGAACTGTAACTAAAAATTGATTAGAACTGTACTAAAAAATATGTATTGTGTATACTAATTTGTTTTAAATTATTATATAATATAAAATAAAAATAATATTTTCCAATTTTTACCTTGAAAATCATTTTTCCTTGAAAAACGATTCTGATTTTGTATATATTCCCAAGTTGTAAAAAAATTATTACAAAGTTTACGTTTTGAAAGTTTATTCAAATTAGCAGATGATATTTGAAAAGTACAAGTTAGTTATCCTAAATTAACCCCATTTATCGTGGGATAATAGTACCCGTCATAGCTTGGAGGTAATTAGAATCAAATTATGATTATTAAAGTTA
>JAGXCT010036564.1:41896-72640 GCA_022495035.1 Philopotamus ludificatus | reverse complement strand
GATCCTCAGAAATGAGGGAAAGTGGATTAATATCATATATAAATAAAATAAAAAAAAAAATAATAATAATTATAAAAAAATAATATGTAATCGCTTCACGACACAAAAAAAAAAAAAATCGTGGGATTAATCCGTGGTACATTGTACATATTTCTCCTGTAACATTCTGACTAGATCATTCGAAATAAAGTATTACCATAACAATCTATTAACAACAAAAAAGCATAAACAGTTGGAAATAAGTATCATCTTCCATTTCATAAATCTGTGGATTTTCCCGCCAAGTGTCTTTTCAGATTTTAATTTGTTTAAAGTTATATATGGAGTTTTTTTTAAACTTCAATATTATATTACATAAATTATCATATATATGTATTACTTTAATTTTAATGTGGTTAACATTTATTAAGAAAATATGTAATTTTGGTTTACTTAAAGAATCATTTAACAATTTTTAAAATTAACTTGAATTTTCCTCAAAGAGCTATTATAGCCTTATATTCGAATCCCCATTGCTCGATGTACTCTAATAAAGTATCATAAATCCAATAAAATAACATAAGTCAGTACTGTGTTGTAACTACGGTTGATAATTTATTCTTTTTCGTTTTTATCTCTTTCCCTCTTGGTTGACTGAGTTTAGAAATATATTTTTTTTCACATATACGTTGAAAGTTGGGTCATATGAATCATGTTCTAACCACTCTACCACATTATCAAAGCCTTCTAATTTTTTTTACCAGAATTTAAGTGGTCATTTTTGTGACAAAAGGTTTCAAGAACGCCAATAGCCTACTTTTGTTTCATTTAAGAAATGACCCTTTGATACTTAATTGAATTATAGGATATACTTTATAAGCCGTTATTTTTGAAAGTGGTATTTTTACATTTATTTAACCCATCGTACCGGATGCGAGTGAGAAAAAAAGATCGCACCCGTGGAAACAGTAACGAATATAGTTGTTTTTATTATTTTTTCCGCAGTTGCGACAATAAAAGACAACGATTATTTATAATATTTATTCTTCAGACTTTTTTAGACAAAAACAAAAAGTTTGTCACATGTAAGATTTATATTAAAAGAGTTATTCGAGAAAAATCAAAAACGTGGGATTCCAAATAGAGCCCATCGATACGGCTAGGTTAAGTTTATTAAGCTAAATTAATAATAAAATATTAAAGAATAATATTTTTTTAGAATTTACACATTTCACTTTTAATAATAACGAATTATAAACCATATAATAAATATTAATTTTAAATTAAAATATTAATCGGTATTAGCTTTTTTTAAATAAAAAATGGGTATTAAATGTAGATATTTGAATAAACGAAAATGAACTTTATTTTGAATTAATTTTAGTGATGTTGATCTAACTTATAAATAACTACTTCGTAAAGATTACAAACTTATTGCTCCTTTGCACTTAGGATTGTGATGTAATTTTGGTGAATCAGAGGTATGTAAGGAAATGAATTCATCATTTCTTACTTATTATGGGTCTTGACCTTGTGTACAGTGGTGACATTCTGATATTGGTTAATTTTTAAGCCTTCTACGTTTTCCAAATAAAACATGAATTTTTAATTTCACGTTTTTTTCCCCAGAGATTTTATAAAAAAATATATACAGTTCGTCCTTTTTTAACATTTACCTGGATATCTTCAGCTAATGAATAATTTCTCCATCCGAATTTTTATTACTGTTTTATATCGCTTTTTTTTTGCCGGGATAGTTCCTTGAGCCGTTTCCCATCACATATCCGCTTCCTACAAACTCGCTCCGTCCTTAAGTCCTAGACCGTAGCGGCAACGAGGAAACTCTCCGTACGATGTCACGCACCTGGTGGCTGTTTTAGACTATCGCTAAGCAAGTGTGTACGTTGGTCTGCTGGCCCAAAAGAGGGCCTGCCTCTCCGGAAAGCTAGGTCAACCTGCACCTGGATTACGTAGCCAACTAATGTTGTTCTTGGCGTGCTCCGAAATGGAGGAGGAAACTCCAATAACGACGAGCATGCGAAGAATGGCAAAGTAAAAGCCATACGAAATCATCATCATCATCGCTTTTTCTGAGGATTTGGTTGATCTTAATGAAAAAAGAAAATGAATGCGTGAAAAACTTAATTATGATTGGTATAAATGAAGTTATTCCACTTATAATTATTATCCAGTTCAACTATTTTGATAAATTCGTGAGGATATTGTACACCATTAACAGTAAGATTATAAATATATAAAAAGTTGATATCTATTAGTGGCGTATGGTGGACCTGATGTTGGGTGTGCTGAATGTGGAAAAAAAATACATTTTTTTTTAATGTGTTTTATTATTATTTATATTCTTTTAATGTGTTTTACTATTATTTTTATTATTTATATATTATTAATAATGAAATTCTTTAAAAAAACTACACCCAAAATTAATACCTATATCTATACTTAACCAAAACATACATTTACTTAAGATTGCTTTTATTTCGTCGATATATTAATATATACAGTAAACCCCTCTATAACGTACGCTACTATAACGGCCCCCCTATAACGTTGGCGGACGAAAAGAAAATGTTTGATTTACTGATTTCCTTCAAATCAAAAAATAAAATTGAAAAACCTTAACCCCCTATAACGTGCTATCTATCTTGACGTTATAGGGGGTTTTACTGTATTTCATCATCTCGTATGTCGACTTCTGCATGTCGCGTCTGATTGAATTTCGCCGTTGCCAGCGTCTAGCATATCTTACTAGTAAATTAATTCAATTATTTTTCGTGGATTTGACATGTTTATAAAATAATAGTTGCCGCTGTCATCGTGCAGATTGATTGTGACGTATGGCCTTGGGAGCGTTTTCGCACAGGCGATTGTCTGCACGGCTAATTACACACTAGGCGAACACTACCGCCGGTGATCTAGTGTTTACCCCGCCATGCGATTATTGTCCCATTAATTCTAATTTATCTATCGTCCGTTACGCAATTCCGTGAGAACACCATAAATAACCCATTCAATCCGTGCTTTTATTCGTTTTTTAATCACACCGCGCGCGGACGGGGCCTCGGGCCCCGGGGGAGTTCCGCCGCCGTCCGGACCCGGCCCGCTTATCAACCAGATCAACCTAAAAAGTATTATATATATATATATATATATATTTATATATAATAAAAAAAATAATTATAATCATATTAGCGTAGATCCGTTTGCAATTTTCGATCTCAAATTGAAATACACCCCGGGGACGGATAAAGGTTAAATTAATACAAATAATATTGAGATATTTAAAATTAAATTTGGCGAAATATGATTTTCGGATGTATTATCCAATTTCCCTTGTGTAATTCGTACGCTGAATTTCGTGAATAGAGCGATCGTGAACGAACAGGAAGGATAATTAGTTGAAACACTTGCTGAAGCGTTTACGTATTGATTCACGTATTCAACAGTCTATATTTTTCACGACTCTATACGAATTATTCTTCATATAATTTATTTTAATGACCCATAAAGAGCTGTTTATGAGATTACACTTTATTTAATTCAAATTTATCATCTCATCTTATTTCCGATCATCAACGGGTTGTTAATTTTTTTCACTCTTCTTCTCGCTACTCAGGATAGTCGGATAATCGGTTAGATAATCGTTCATACCTTGTTTGATATCGAGAATGAACAAATTACTATTTCTTGGAAAGAAAGAATCTATATTAGAAACCTCAATTATTGGATTAATATTTTTTTTATTAAATAAATCAATAAAAAAGTGTTTGAAAATCTTATTAATCACATAAGGCTAGTTCAAAAAAATATAGGAGTGAAATATATTATTCCAATTCATTTCATTAGTCTTTTTTTCTCTAATGCAATATTTAATTAATTATAAAACTCATCAGCTATTAATTCTTCGGTCACGGTGACTCGTAATAAACCGCGTTGTCCGAAGGGGGTCTCTCAAAAACACCAAGCATAGCATTTCAAGTCAAGATATTGATGAATTCTTCATATAACTAATCAATATGTCGCGTAAATGACCGCTAAATTCTCGCGGCACGTGTCACTAGTACGTTTCACTCGCACTCGGCACATCGTACTGGATGCGAGCGAGAAAAACATCACGCCCGTGGTAACGGAAGTGAATATTAATTTTTTTTCACAATTGCGGACAGTAATGGTCATGATTATTTATAATATTTATTTTTCCAATAAATAAAAAAAAAATATGTAGGATTATACAATATTATTCGAGAAAAACGTGGATTCCCCAATATCGGCACGGCTAGGTTAATAAACCAAGATATTAGTGATCATATTGTATAGGCTCTCTGGAATATAATCAAATGGTCAGGCTTTTGGGTCTAAGTATTGATTTTTATGCACATGGCTGTATTAAGATCATATCTGACTTATTATAATTATCTTGTTATGTTTTTTGTTCAGTTTTTGTCCAGACACGAACATGTGCACATCTTTTAGAGATATTTTTTTTTATTATAATATTCGTTAGCTATACTTTTCATTATACTAATCCCTTTTATAATTAAAAGCGAAATCCTTAACCAACAAACAACATTTCAATTATATTTCAGATTAATATGTATAAATTTAAAAAAAATATACTAATATAAAAACGATGGATTTCTGTCGTGCGGCACACAATTGGTTTTGTATATCCGTATTATACTTTTATTTAGAGAGGTGCAAATTAGTGCACTAAAATGACATTTCTATTATCTTTACTCAATATATTAAGATTTTTTCTTCATAATTTACAAATCATATTCTATTTACATCATAGTTCAATAGAGCAGAGCTACCAAGAGCATGTAAAAAAAATAGTCGCTACACTTTTTTAAGTATCGATATCTTGTTCATATTTAGATAATCCGTAAACCGGATAATCTATAAGCTAAAAATCAATATGGCACCATATGACGGGAAGGAAATTTTAGGCATCATCAATCATGTCACTATATGTGATTTTTTTCGTGTAAATTTGAGAGTTATATTAATTACAATAGCAGTATATTATATGCACTTACATTTATTATATTATATAATTGTAAGAAATTAAAAGATAATGAGGTTTCTATTTAAAGATATTTTTTTCAGTATCGATCAGCGCTAATACGATAAAATTAGTCATTGTTAAGGACTGCTCTTTTTGCCAATTGAATTCATTCGGACTAACTTGGACATTAATCATGGCGGCGTGTTGCGGATGCCTGAGTTATCTGGACATGATTTTCGACTGTTATTTGCTTGTCCCTGACCTTCATTCGTCCACTCTACAGCCTTGGTCAGACCACTGAACCTGGAACACAACCGGTGTTTACGACTAGGAAAAAAAATGTATATAGCGCATTCTTATGCAATATGCTTAATGCATCGATTGTGTAACCCAATTTCCGCTAATAATGGCATAAATATTTATGTTAACATTTTTTTTTATTTATAGATGATAATTCGAGTGTGGAGTGACGGGGATACTGGTACCTACGTCCCGCTGACTCCGAATACCACGTGTCGCGACATCATAGAGTGCTGCAAAGATCCTGGCGAAGAAAAGTGTCATCTGTTAAAGATCGACAAGGCTAATATAGGTAAATAATATTTTATTAACTCTTTGCACTCGTACGAGATTTTTTTAATTATTTTTCATTATTTAAACTCAAGTATCGTTAGTTGATGATCGCTGACATCTTACTATATAATGACGATAATAAATCAATTAAAATAAAAATACATATTATAATTAATTTATAAATTTATGTTATTAAATGAAATTAGAATTGTCTCTTTAAAAAAAGGTTTCGAAGAACTTATACTCAACCCTCCTATAGCGCTTCCTGCTATATAGCAGTGTGGTCAACAGTCCCTTCTATAATGCTCCCTCCTGAGCGCCGATTTCTACAACGCCTTTAAGTTCATTTATTGCTCATTCAATTTATATATTATTCAAATACAATTTTAAAAACTCCAACCCTAAATTTTGTATAGTCTTCTAGTCTTCTATAGGTCTTCCCTAGTCTGCTATAGGTTAGGTTTCTGTAGTGTGGTCCCTATCTCGGCGCTATAGACTGTATACTGAATATTTAAATAAATAATTAGGTATCTTCTATAATTAACTGATTCGTCAGGGCGGCTAGAAAATAACGGCGTCATCCAAAGGGGGTCTATTTATAATGGAAAATATAGACCCCAAGCATTTCAATTCAATATATTAATGAATTCTTTTTCAATATCTTATTATAGGATTATTCTAAGAATAAAAATAGTTATTTCTGATTTTCTTCATAATTCGACACACTGCCGACTACTGCGACCGTCGAATTCTTGTGGCACTTGTCTACTAGTACCTTTCACTCGTACTAGGTTCATCGTAATGGATGCAAGCGAGAAAAAACATCGCGCACGTGTTTCTTTTTATTTTTTTTCACAATTGCGGACAAAGATTATTTATAATATTAATTCTTCAGATTTTTTTAGACAAATATTTAAATTAAAAGAGTTATTTGAGAAATATCAAAAACTCGGGGTACCAAATAGGTTTAGCACGGCTAGGCTAAGAGATTTATAGTAAATAATTTAAGAACTCAGAAGAACAATGTTTTTATGTCGATTATCAATCCATAATGACACAGATTTTTCGACTGCATTTAACATTTTTTTAATTATCGACAAAAATATTTAAAAAATTGATATTTTTTAAATGTGCGAAAGTAGATTTTGGAATACAGCAGTCAAAGTCGGAATAAAATGATTAGTTTTTGCTTTATAATAATAATATTATGTTTGTGAATTCGTTACTTACGTATATTCGTATATCTTTAATTCATTTGATTAATACGACAATGAAAACTATGTATAGAATAAATATAAATTATTTTTTAATAATTATATTATATTTTTACGCGATTTTTTATGATCGGGAAAATATCCGTTGATTTTGTATGAGTTTCATGCCTTTTTTCTGCGGTTTTTCGTGTAACGTACCTACCGCGTAAATCGAGGGATGGGTGTTTGAAAAAAATAAAAGATATTATTATATTTTAAATTATTCCATTTATTTAGGGAAACAGTTTATTTATTAAATAAAATAATATAAAGATTATTATAATGTATTACATATAAAAATAAATTGTCACGTATTAAAATTGTTACAATTTTATTATAATATTATGGTTAATATATATTCTCAGTCAGTTCATTTTTTTTTATAACATTTTTCATTTAATTCACATAAAATCCGTAAATAACTTCAATACAACTAAGCCACAAAAACCATGCCAATATACAGATCAATGTAACTATGGCAAGCTCTCGCGAATCGATTCCATAAAATGGATTAGTTACACGCCTAGGCCTAAAGTGTACAAGCAGCCTAATATTTTCAAGATCTTTGTTTATCTCCCAAAAATGCGCGATTAATTCTTGGACGGATTGACGCAGCGATAACAATAGGTTATCGTTTTCAGATTCCAAGAATTCTATTGAATGTGTGCCATCCGGCTGTTCGTTGGGATCGACGGGGGGGTCAAACTCACAGCTCAGCATGTACTTCATGGGGAAGATCGGATCCATAAACAGTGCTCTCGGATTGGGATTCCAATCGTGGAAGCGAAATTTGACGATGAACTGGTGGGTCATGAAGGGATGATAGTTCCAGAGGTCCAGCGCCAAATATACTATCATCGAGCGTTTAGCAAAGAGAGTGCCGATTCGTGGTGTCGCGCAGAACACCGTGTTGGTGGTTGCTGTCACTTTGAAGTGGATGATTTCGTTTGTTTTGTTTTTCATAATGAACTTGGACGCTATGGGACCGCCCTCTGGTTTTTTAAAGCAAAGTATCTTCTGAGGATAAATCTCAATGATTCGTCTTACTGTGCCTTCCGCCATGGTCAAGTTGTTGAGAGGTCGGATACGCGGTGACAGCATAATTACTAACGTGCAACTTTCGGTTATGGTCGTATAATATTGTGATTTGTTTCAATTTGACGTTAAATAATTTATGGTCAAATTTTATGTTGTTTCAATAAATTCAGATATATATTCTTGCTCTTTTTTTAATGAGACTTCATTAAAAAATATTTAATATTTTTTCCTTTATTAATCTGAATTTATATATTTCCCCCCCCCCTTATAATTCTTATGATTTATTTAATCAAAATCAGACGAAATAAAAACATGGCTTAATTTCTTAACGAATATAAGCAAAAATCACGTCTTAGCATATTGCTTTTATTTTTGAAAGAAAACATTGATATTGCAAAACAAATCATTATATATTTGAGGTACCAAAAAGAAAGCTACTATGTTGCATTTGATATCATTTTTTTGTGGTGTTATAAATATAAGTAGTACCTGACGAAACTGTCGTTTTTTTGACATCGATATTTTCTATATTCAGTTGTGATTTGGTTGTCACTTGTTTTTACAACATCTAAAGAACAACTTTGCATCCGATCAAATGGTAAGATTTTGTCGGATAAGCATTTTTTTATAAATTTGCATTTGACTATGATTATTTCTCAGTTCTAGAAATTGTTTAAATAATTTCGAAGTGACTTGAAAGTGAATGTAGAAAATGAGGTTTTCGAATTGAAATTGAAGTAAATTCGACCAAATTTATTCTGTAAATAGCAGATACAGTCGAATACTCTTGATCTGGATTGCAAAAACATTTTTAAATAATTGGCAAGATTCATAAACAGGGTGTGTGGATACAGCATCATTTAAGTGATGAAATCAATTCTGCACGGATTCGAATATGTCATTATTCGAATTAATAATATTAGAGGAAATCCAACATTTCTTCGACATCTTGTGATAGGAAATGAGACGTGGGTTATGTACTCGAACCAATGTTGTAAACAGTGGCTTTCTAAAGAGCAGGTACCCCTGGCAGCGCCGAAAATGAACCTAATGGTAAAAAAGTACCTTTGTCTGTATGGTGGGATTTTAAAGGTATTCTTCATTATTAACTTTTTAAATATGGTCAGACAATTACGGCATAGTTCTATTGTGATACTTACCCGATTTAAAGAAGCAATTAGTGGAAAAAGACGCAGAATATTCAATAGAGAAACATATTTTTTTAATATTATAATCCGAGACTTCAAACAGCTAAAATTACTCAGGATAAATTAATGGAATACAAATGGAATGTTGTTATTTATCCATCGTATTCGTGCGATCTTGCTCTATTATCATTTATTAAGATCAATACAGCACTTTTATCAGACAACAATATTAAGAATATCGAAAAACTGTAAACGGGTCTTATTATCTATTATTCATCTAAATCAAAATATTTTATTATGCAATATTAAAATTACTAGAAAGATCGAGTATATAAATTTATAAGACAACCCCAAATCAGAGCAACCTTCATATTACGGAAATAATCTGCCGGAGAAATCTGAATTATCGCAGAAATATTGTATCTCTATGGTCCACTGTGCAGAATAATTTAAAACGTATCGTATGTCAAATCTAAATATCATTGAAAATCACTTCAATACGTATATCAATTATTAGACGTGTTGAATTTTATTTTATTAATAAACAAGTAATGGTAGGTTTAACACATTGCCTACGGGGGACGTGGATTCCACGTCAAAAGCGTATTTGTGTATGTCCGGGGCGCGCATAACACACGCTAGCCGACACTACGCGTTTGATCGACAAAATTTTGGCTAAACGGTTGGTCTTTTAAATAATATAATTTTGGTTAAATACTTCAGGACCTTGAGGAATTCCGGCAAGTGCATATAAAACCATTTATTTGAAATATTTTATGGCTGTTTTACAAGGAGTGTGATGATTTCATTGTGCTAATTCTATTTATTACACATGTATTGTTTTTATTTAACATTTTCTCACAGAAATGTTTTATTTTTGAAGAATAAATTCTTACTGTGTAATATCGTAATTATTCTCTTCAATTTATGCCGTTCCTCAACATTAGGGGCTATAAAAACAGCTGTTGTGGATATTAAGAATTATGGCATGTCCAGCGACCCAAGGGCTAATGACCTTAAAATTTTAAAAGCGCAGACATTCAAAATTTACCATTCGAAAGACCATTTTCAAACCATTTTTTTATAAAAATAAAAAAAAAATCAATGAAGCCCGTTCCCAAATTGTTTGATGACTCCTGCCGTGGGATATAAATTATTTTTTTTACAAGAACTATCCAGTAAATGTTGAAGTTCAAGTAATTTAATTTTCGGCTCAATATTTTGATTAATAAAAGAGTAATGCTTTTTTTTGTAAAATACGACGTTTTACCATATTTCGGCGAATGCGCCCCGCCCCAGCGCAAGTTTGATCGCAATACGCCCCGCCCCGTAGGCAATGTGTTAATATAATAATAGTCATAATATTTACACGTATTTATCAATTTTATTATTAATTCATGGACAAAAAATGGTTGATTTAATTATTCAATACAATTAATACGTACTTAGACAATGAAAATATTATACAGATTTAAATACAATTTAAATCAATTGTCATCTCAGTAAAATGCATCAGAATGGTATTTATTTATTGAAAATTGTATTCGAGCAACCTTCGCGCGATTGCCCTTCTTATAATCGGTTCGATTTGTCCATGCGGACTGTTTAAAATGCGTCTTCTATTCTCGGCCATCGTCTGCAAACATTTCAACAAGCGTGACATCTCTTTCTTCAACACCGGGATTTCTTTGCGCAATAAGCCTACCATATCCTCATTTGAGATACCCAATTTCAAGTAATCCTCCGCTACGTCTACTCTATCCGCTTCGTCCGAAGATTCACAATCATCAGATTCGATCTGAACAACTTCTCCTCGAAAATCGGCAAGGATCTTTCTCAGCACACTGTGGTATTTAATCAATTTATCGACAATATCCACAGGATATAAGACGACGTCCGGTTGATATTTATGATTCTCTAATAATATCTCATATTTTTTAATCAGATCCACTTTCATGCACAAATTATAATCTGAAGACGTTGAATGAATCTGAAATTGTTACGCAATTGTTAATAAATACATAATATTATGAACGTCAAATTGTGTGGTACATACTTGTGCTACTCGGTTACTTTCACAGATTGATCTAGATTTTACTTCTTTATTTCTAACTGACATTCTTAATAATATTTTTTTTAACACTGCAGACGTTAATGAAGTTCCGTATCGATTGTGCGTCTAATTTCAGCTAAGCTATATTCAATTAATTAATGATATATTTATTTATGATGCATTAATATTAATTGTTGCAATAATATATGCTACGAATTCTGTTTACCCACATATTTTTAATAAATTTAATGATGTAAATAAAATGCTTATTCACCGGTATATTTTATTGATCTGTTTGCAATAAAAGTACACTTATTATAGATTACACAATTATTTTTATAAAATTGATAATAAATATGATAAGGTGTAACGACGCTCTGTTAATAATATATTAATGTATCCGTTTATACGATTTATAATTTTCTCACGATGCTACGGTTATGTTGTCGTCTGGCGTCGTTACAAAGCTAATGAATTTACCGACGACATAAAAAATTCCGCATATGATTGCTATTGCGATCGACAGCTGCAAAAAATCGGGCGTTTGTTCTTCGGCGCAAAATTCGGGCGTGGTGATAATTTTGTTTCGCAGATTTTGAATCTCGTACTTCATGTCTCTGCTGAGCGACTGCAGATTGCCAATCTCCGCGCGCAGCTCCGACAGATTGTCGGCGTCGAGCAACTTTCTGCCGGGGACGTGCGAGGCGTCCTCGAAGCCCTCTGAGATGTCCGACGTCTCCCCCGTAACGCTCATCTGATAGTTGCTGGGGTCGTCCAAGACGCACTTCAGCTTGTACTTCATCTTGTTGGGGCAGTTGGCCACTATCTTCTCCATGTCGATCGGTCCGTCCTCCTCCACCACGGCGAACTGCACCATGAACATGTGCTTGGCCTCCCTGTCCATGTGCCTCTCGTTCATAACAACCTTGACATGAGCGACGGTGCCCGCATTCAGGATGCTGAAGTTCGGTCTGACCATGTATTGATGGACGGCGGTCGTTCTGATCTTGAAATAGACCCGTTTTTCGCTGACGTTAGTGATTTTGATCTCGGAGAGGCGATCGCGGAAGACGAGATCATCTTCGGGTTCGATTTTTAGGATCGATCGCTTCGAATCCGTCATTTTAGGGTGCCGGTGACGTCGTCGAGACGACGGACGTCGGCGGAACTATCGTGACGCCGAACGTGCGCATGCGCATTGCGCAACTACCGAGTACTGCGCTGCACAAATCAACTTCTCTAATAATATTGCTGAACCAATACGTTTTAATAAACAATTGTAACAATTATTGAAAATCGGCCTTGTCTGTTTTAATTAAATTTACAACGTATCTTGATTTATTAATATGTCAAATACCGTTTTTATTTCACGCAATTTACGTCTGAAATATTTAATTGACATGACATTAAATGACAATATAACCTCTATACATGGGAATTATTAGTGCACAGATATTGAAGATCTTGAAAAATCAGTCGAAATATAGGACAATGTTGAACTCAATGCCATTTATGGCTGGGAAATAATTTCTTACGAACCCTCTCAAAATTATGTGGATCTTGACTTTAATGTGATGGGAATTTACGACATAGTGGACAGTTCATGAATTTGTCGGATGGAGAACTCTCGGATGAAGAAGTGGTAAACCCGATTTATCCAATTACAACAAAAATAATGTAGAAACGTATATTCAGGGCCTCGTAAGATATTTTACTGCCATTGAAGACGCAGAAGAAGAAACTTTCCGCGAAAATAAGCCTTATTATGATTTTTCTAGATCCTTATAAGTAGAGACACGTATTTTAGCATCTATTTTTTTAAAAAAATAGCATTTAAAATGAAAATTTTAGCGTTTATTTCTTAATTACGAATTTGAAGTTAAAAAGTCTAATTTATACATAATTTTTATTTTGATTAAAGATTAAAAATTAAATAGATAAAGATTAAAAATTATTAAAGTTTAACATCGGGAATGTTTTTATTGATGATTGTTAATGTTAAAACAAAGGTAAGTTTCTTATTACCGATATCGTTTCATCAATTTGGAAATTACATCTACTTCCAGCTACATGCGGGTTGAACAGATGATTTAAAGTTTCATAAAACACATCTGTTTCATGTACATTTAAATGTGACCTCGAGACTAAACTTTTACGGAAACCGACCTAAGAATATCTATTAATTCTAGTTGGTGTGGTGCATCTATTAATGCCACCTGGTATGTTATAACCAAGAGATCGATATATGGAAAATTTCGCAATTATATCGCATTTATCGCTTTTATCGCTTCTATTTCGCATTTATCCCTATGTCATATTAACCCGTAACAAAACCTCTACATTAATCTTATTTTAACTTAAAAAAGTGTTGTAGAATACATTTTAGTATGCCAGTTTTTTTATACAAATTAAAAATCCCCTAAAAATAAACTAGACCAGGGATGAGCAACGCGCGGCTCATCATATTCTTTTTCCACATATATCTTTCATTTTTTAATAGTATTTCTATTAATGAGTGCTATAGTAGGTTTATTTTGTAAATAAAGAGAAAATTTGAGGTTAAGTTTCTTATATGCGACCCGCACAACATTTTTATAATTGTAGCTCTGCTCTAGACCGTATTTTTCGCCAACTAATATAAGACTTCGAGGTACTATCGAAAAAGCTTTATCAATCTGACTTGCGTGATTTCTTTAATATCCTTATTATTCTTTAATAAGAAATTTGTTGTCCATCTACAATAATTATATTAACCTAGTCGTCCCGATGGGGTCTATTTTGGCCCCCAAGTTTTGGTTTTTCCTCGAATAACTCTTTTAATATAAATCCTATATGTCTCAAACTTTTCGTATGTGTCTAAAAACGTCTAAAGAATAAATATTATAAATAATCATTGAACTTTATTGTCCGCAATTGTGAAAAAAAAAAATATAACAATAATATTCGTTTCTGTTGCAACGGGCGCGATGTTTTTCTCGCTGGCGTCCGATGTGCCGAATGCGAGTGACACGTGCGCGTGGCACGTGCTTCGAATTTACACGACATATTGATTAATTAAAATATCGACCAAATTATGAAGTATATCATGAATAACTATTTTTATTCTTTTAAAAAAATGTCAAGATATCAATGAATAATTCATTTTTGAGGTATATTTTTCATTATCGGTTAAAAATCACAAAAAGGACCACATATCCAAAAAGCAATTTTTTTCTGGGTACGATTATCTGTTTTTTTTTATTTCCTGAAAAATTTATAAGTTTATTGAGTAGACAATATTTTTTTATTACCAGAATTACCTTCAACTTCAGTCACGTTCTGTGTCGATTTATTTTTATTTTTATGACGATGCTATCAGCAATAAAACTTGTGCTACATTCAGACATGCCAAACTCTGAATTTGCATGAAAGATGCGCTGTATAATCCATTTAAAAAGATAATTAACTGTTTCTGTACCAAAACTAACTGTTAAATTTATTTTTGGATTGTCGTATGCGCCTTTCGATAGCCAAATGCGCCTCTGTCATGTAAAGCGCGCTGCCTTCACTCTTATACGTCAGGCGCAACGTCGAGCCAGCCACGAAGCTCACGAATTTCGTTTGCCGTCTATTCAAAATTGTCTGTGGATGTTTAATTGTTTTGTTAATTAAGACTGTCGCTGTTTACAGAGTAATGCGTTCTATTCAACACAGTTTACGTAAACTCTGTTCCCGGAGACGGGGAAACAAATGCTCTTAATTGTAGCGCTGCGGTCTAATGAAATGCCGCGAGATTCTCTATAGACTCTGCACAGCAACAAAACTTATAATTGGAACATATATTAGTGCTAAATAACAAACAGAAGTCGTGCAATATTCTTTTTTATTCCCCTATAACTGTAAAGAAACCCCCATTGACATTAACAAAATTAAATTTGTATACTTAAAGCCTTTTCTCGCTGTCTGCTTAAGTCGGGATTCGCTCCGGGAACGTTAGTCACAGCAGAATAAGAAAACATTCACAAATCTCAATCTACTGCAGAGTGTCTAGATGTTGATTACTTTTTAAAATAAAATATGCAATTTTCGTGAAAATATTTTTCGCAATAAAAATGTAACGATGTTGACTTTGAACACTAGCGTGCGTATGCATATCTACGTGTGTACTCTTAGTCAAGTTAAACATATCAAATTTTAATTGAGGATAAAGCCATATTCCAATTACCCAAATTTGGTTTGCCAAAATCCCTATTCAATAACACAGGACGAACAATCCAATCATCGAAATTGATTGGTTCTGTTTGTTTAGTATCGCAGCATGTGGACCGACCTTTCAAATAATAGCCGCAGATACTAACTGCGGTGATTATGAAAATAAAATATCTTAGAATATGGGCGGTTATTACAATTAAATTATTGTAATTCCCGGGGCCAGTGGTGTGTTGTAAAATTTTCAGCACGCCGTGTTACAAAAATATTCAGGCTTAGCCGGCTTGCCGTAAATAACACGGAAGAATCCTCGGGATTCAATATGTAAATCTGCGGGATTTTTTGCTGAAATCCCGGCAGAGGCAGCTAGCTGCCCCGGTAATACAGTCGAATCCTCTTTCATATCATACGGAACTGCAGCCGTATTAAAAATGTATGACAAATACGGACATATTTAATTATTGTTTTATAAAAACTGAATGAAAAAAAGACAAATGGCATGAAAAAAATATGCATATGGCATGAAAAAAATACCATATTTTTATATGGAAAATATGAAGGGTGCTTCATAACATCACATTTAAATTCATTAAACTTATGTTGACTGATCAAATACTTTCCAAATATCCATTTGTATTCTGTAAAGATTCGAAATACTTAATACCCTTGCAATCCCACCAAACACAAAACATTACCTTTTAAGAATCGCGGGTTTTATAGTTCTTAATGTTAATTGTTCAAGTATACATCAATGTCTTTTTTTTCATGTTATATTAAGGCAAACTACTAATTTGTCATCTCTAATCATCAATCGATGCAAATAAGGGTCGTGCTTTTGTCTCACTCTCAAAACAACACATGTCGAAACATGATCTAATCAATTGAGAACCGGCAATTGATGAGGAATCCAAACGTCGTACCGCGAAACCCTATGCAATGTCAGTTGATTGGTTGATCTTCAGTGTTAACACTTTATGAACCGCTGACGCCTTTTGGCGTAAAATTGCCCCATCCGTTATGAACCGCTGACGCCTTTTGGAGTAAGGAGCATGGGCCTACTAAATCATATATAAAAAATGTTACCGACTCAACAACCCGACGGCGAGTCTTGGTCTCTTCCATGAAGATATCTAGGCTTTTTTTATATATTTCTTAATACATTTACTAAACACTTTTCGTAAAAAAATAACTTTGGATAATATGTATATTTAATGTTTTATGATTCATAACTATATTTATCAACACATGGTAAATAAATTTTAAATGAAATATAAATTACAAGTAATATTTAAGTACAAAAAATATTTATTTCGTTGGTTTGAGAATCACTGGTTTAAAATTGTAAAATGAAGATCACACGTCTATACCTTCGATTATGTAGAACGTAACCTGAAAATTTCACGTATTTACACTTATAGATTAAAAAGCTATGTAATTTATTATAAGGTCAGAATTTCTTGCGAAATTTGCCAAAAACGAGTGGCCCCCACAGCAATTTTGCACCCAAAGGCGCGGTACATAAAGTGTTAGTTATGCCTTTTAACTTGTTGTCATCATACTTCAAGTCAGTGGTTTATCTGTCTTTTAAAAAAAATCTAATCGGAATACTTTAAACCACTTCTGTGTCAGTCGTACTTTGAGGGCATTTTGTTTACTGTAAGCTGGTTTGGCCTTTTTACAAAAATACAATTTTAACCGATCCGTCACGGCGGTTCGAAAAGAAACAACCGAAAGGGGTCTATTTATAATAGAAAATAGACCCCAGGCATTACGAGTCAATCAAATCTTCATCAATATCTTGACTTGTTTTTAAATTTTTGAACTGATCAATATAACGCGTAAATGATTGCCAAATCCTCGCGGCACGTGTCACTAGTACGTTTAAATCGCACTTGTCACATTGTACCGGATGCGAGCGAATAAAAATATTGCGCCATGTCAACAGAAGCGGATATTGGTGTTTTATTTTTTTTTCGCAATTGCGTACAATAAAGTCAATGATTATTTATAATATTTATTCTTTAGACTTTTTTTAGACGAATACAAAAAAACATTGACATGTAGGGTTTGTATTAAAAGAGTTATTCGTGAATTTAAGGGCAAGGCTAGGTTAAAACAAATGTTTTTCATTAGTTGCAAAAAAAAACATTTTTTACTAGAATAATACAAAAACGTCTCAACTTTTGCATCAACCCTACATTGCGTATATGTAATATTTGTATTATTCCGTGAATTAATCCGTTTATTTTATTTCAGTTCGAGTTCTGCGCGAGGACGAAAAACCTCTCGACACACTCCTGGCCCAGGAGACGGGAACCCATTTCGTCCTCAGATATGCCAAGACAGGTTAGTCTTTTCCGAAATTGTATCAGTCACATACAAATGAGTTTCGGTACGTCCTCCCATTGAAATTCATTATTCTCCGCGTGACGAGAACTCAATTTATTCACACGCATGAAAAATAGACCCTCACCTGTTGAGCAAGATTGATGGATTCGCGAAAATGGCCGATGCGTTTAGCAATTCGATACATATTAAACCCTTAAAACTCGTAAGTCGACATATAGTCGACATCATGATTTCGTCTCTCAACTCGAACGTCGACAATACGTCGACATAATTTGTCTATCTTGGGCTGTATTCTGCAAGCATTTTGTCCATAAGTGTGAGTGAGATAGCATTATATTGTAATATATGAACACTACTAAATTCAGCGATTCATAACAATCGATTCGCGTATAATTGTTTTTAACAAATTATGTGAAACTTTAAATATAATATTTGAATAATGCTGATTGTACTAGATAAAAACAATACATTTGTACAGATATCACGATCAGAAAGATATTGAAAAAAATCGAAATTATTTTTTTACATTGTTTTTAGAAATACATATTTACCATATTTAGATAAACAAAATTGTAGACGAGACTAACCGGTACGCTATAAATAAGTTATCAAATTTACAATTATCACCGAGATCAATTCGGAGAACTTGGAAACCTGTCAATTTTGATGAAATGACGGCATTTATTGGTGTCATTTTATATTTTATATGGGGCTGATTCCTGTAGAAAATATACTAATATATTGGTCTCGGATTGAAATCCAAGATGCCATTTTTTAAAAGTATTTTTTAAACGACATAGAATTTTTCAAATTTCTGGATGCTCCATCTAAATAAAAATATACACGATCAAACTCCTAGAACCAGAATCTAAAAAGTCAACAATTTTATATCTTATATTGACTCCAAATTTAAAGATTATTATATGCCCAAAATAGATACAAGTATTGACGAGTCCGTCGTAAAGTTTAAGGGGAAAATAAGTTTCATCACATTTAATAAGAACAAACCTACAAAATGGGGTATCAGAATATATGTGTTAGCTGATTCCACCAATGGTTTTATATACTCCATTTTACCGTACTATGGCAGCATTTCAACCAGGCATGGCCACATTTCGTCTTCCTGTGACCGCTTGAATTGTTCTACATTTATATGGATCCTTAACTAATAAATTGCCAAAATCTGAAGGATACCATGTATACTGTAATAATAGTACTTTTAAGTTTGCCTCTGGCAAAAGAACTTTAGGAATGAAGTTAACTGTTCTGAGCGCAATAAATAAAATAGAAAATTTTACCAGTCAATAAAATACATAAATTTACAGACGAAAGCCGGTAATAGCTTGTGATCTAACGGGAAATAATGATAATATCATTGGCAGGATAGAAAGAATTGTAAATTATTACTACTTTCTACACATCAGAAAGTCGAGTAGTATCTGGGATATTTTTATGACGGAACAACGGTAGAAATTTCGAAACCAAATGTGATATTAAAATATACAGAACACATGCGAGGAGTCGATCGAGCAGATCAACTCGCATCTTATTATTGTTTTTTACATAAATTTTTAAAATGGTGGAAAAAACTGTTTTTTTAGGGTTTGGAAAAATGTTCAATTAACGCCTATACATTATATAAGGCAAAACAAATTAAAAATAATAAAAAAACCAATGAAGCACTCAAAATTTGTTTCTACCTTAGTTATGCAAATTATCGGAGATTTTAGAGAAGGCTCTTCAACTCGCGGAAGACCATCAACATTAGACACAGAAGAACGTCTAAATAAAAAACCTCATTTCATTTTTAATAAGGGTAAACATAAGACTGTTTGGCTTGTTCAAAAGAAATGGCGAAAAGATGGAAAGACACGAAACATGATTTTATTTGTGGTACGTGTACTAGAAATCCAAGTCTTGCTTCATCAGGAAATTGTTTAAAAGATACCATACCATGAAATTTTAGTTTAATCAACAGTTATTTTTCAGTATATTTAAGTTCATTTTCTTTCGATATATATTTACTGAAGTTGTATATATATACAATTTCCACAAAATATAATGTAATGTTAAAAGTTATAATTTATATAAAATATTCTCAAAATTACATTATTTATTTTGTCTGACAAATTAAACAATATATTTTATGTTATTTTGTATTATTAAAAATAATAATTACATATTTTTATTTATTTATTGATTAATTTAAATCCACGTTTAAAACGTTTAAAATGTGTTGAACCCCTGACATTACAAACGGAGTGGATCTGTTACGCTGCCTTTAGCCACGCACGCTAATGGCGGCAACTCAAAAATGTATTCTTTTCAGTGCAATTTTTTGTATCGTCACTGTTTGCATGATATTTTGAAGGTCGTAAGTAATAATTCCAAGTTATGCTGTTATTATAAAAGATGGTGTCTATAGTGATGTCTAATACGTTTCCGAAGGACTTTCCGTGTTAAGTGTAAAATTTTGCCGGTTGTTGTTTTAGAACCTTCCTAAATATTTTGCAGCTAGTTTACTAACTAAAAAATGATATATTTAGTAAATTTAGATATTCTTCATTGGTTAACATTGGTTTGAAAAAATATTGAAAGAAAAAAATGAGTTTATTCTTAAATCAATGTTCAGAACCTGTTGGAAATCTTGAAAGATTGATGGATTCGCGAAAATGGCCGATGCGTTTAGCAATTCGATACATATTAAAGAGCCTCGGATTACGCAGCCCAGTCAATTTATCACGTTTGATCTAGCGACGCCGAATATATGCGTATAGAAAATTCGAATAAAATACGACGTCGTTCGCCCGAGCGACGTCGGAAGCGTCCGAACGCCTCTCCGCGCGAATATTAAAATTTGGCCCTAAGACCGTGTTCGCCGTCACGAAATTGGATAATGAGATTGCACCCACGTATATTAATTTGACAGGTGGATGGCTCGCAGTTCGGGGGTCCCGACTGTTGGCGGCGACACTTGATGTTGATTGATTCCCCGGAGGCCGCGGCAAGTGTTGCCAGTAGCCTCAAGTTTCAGAGCTGGGGTTCCGCATTAGCGCCGGGATCACGTGCGATACATCATCCGACAGCTGATGTAAACCCGTGTAAACTGCCTGTCGGCCCTTTTATTTTAATCGCTTTCGAGCATGCGTCAATCTGTTGCTATTGTAATTTAATTATGGGGAAATGTAACCCCCGTCTAGTTTCAGAGTTGCCAGCCCGCTTACCTAAACACGCGCGATTTATTTATTTGTCGTATGAATACAGAATACATGGTTTTATTTATAATCAAACAGTCATATAATAATAAACAATAATAATAATGACAATATCTATAATAATAAACAATAATAATAATAGCTAATTAATGAAAATAATAGTAATAGTAATAGTAATTGTGAAAATAGTAATTAGAGGAGTTGATGGGATGGCAGGATATCGGGGTGTAATGATGCGTTGGTCAAGTTAGATGATGATCATGTTCCACGTGCGGGAGGCCTATAGCAGCGGGCCAGCCATTGTAGTGCACATTCGAGGTAGGTATTTAACGGCTGTACCGGGGAAAGAGTGGATTGACACTCCTCTACTATGTGCTTGGTGGACTGAATCGCTCCTCACGTAATGGGACTCTGCGTACCCCCCATTTGTAGGGTTTCCTTTGTCTGCCGTGACCTGTGCGGGCGCGGTTTTAAGTGCCCACATTTGCGCGGGAATTCAAACCGCTCGGCTCCCGCAGTGAGGGTCGGGGAATGCGTTAATCCCACTCCACTCTCCTCCATTCTTCCATCCATTTGAGATTTAAATTGAGTCATCTTCTCCGCGGTCTGTCCACGGCGGTTTTCTTGTTTTTAACCGCAATGATGGAAGATTTGTGAGGTCTTCATGGATTGGTAGGTGTGGCATTTGGGTTATGCGATTCCAGAGGCGGTGAGAACAGCGACTCCTTCTGATTTCTGGCGGCTCAATGTGAGAGATTACGGGTAGCCATGGAACTGGTGTCGGACGCATTAGGCCTGTTATCTTGCGCATAATATGGTTTAGCTCCGTGTCAACCCCTTTTCGATTATTGCTCTGTCGCCATACTGAGCGCGTGGCTAAGCTACGCTATAAGCTGAAGAAGGCGGATATGCGTAGAACCTCGGCGTTGCAACCCACGATGTCGGTGAGTTCCCGACAATGTTACCTCGGGTTTTGGTTGGCCCTTACTGACTGCGGGTGTTGGCGGAACGACGGTTCTGTCTGTTTCATCCCAAGGTATCTTGGTGCTATGTCGGTTGGGACGTCTTTACCACATATCGTAAGATTAAGTGTAGTATTGGCCGACGCGTTTGCCAAGTGGAAGAAGGTGCCATGTTGTAAAAATGTTACTTTTCATTATATTTAAATCTTTGTTGCTTCTTCAATCTTCTGGAAGTCCGGCTTGCGTCACCAATGCAATGTCGTCGGCGTATATGAATTTGCGGGATGCGGATTCCGGTGTCAAGGTGTAAATATTAAAGAGCGTCGGAGCTAGGACTTACGGCAGTCCGTTTAGAGAACTCCCTTTTCTGCTGCGCTTTCGCGTCGGTGTGACGTGAAGACCCTTTCGAAATAGTTTCTAATAATTTGTTGTTTGCATTTTAGGATCTTTGCAGCCTTTAATAGGAGTCCTTGTTTCCATACCGTATCGTGAGCCGACGTTAGATCCAAAGACGGCTCCATTTTTTTTTACGCCTTTGGAATCACGGCAATGTGGGTGGTCAGTGACAGAACCTGTTCATCGCAGCTTCTCCTGGTCTAAATCCGGCTTGTTCGGGTGGCAGGTGTTTTTCAACTGTTGGTCCGTTCATGAGGTACCGCTCAAAAGTTGGTATATAATGCTAAGAAGAGGAATGGATTGGAAGCCTTTAGCTAACTCTGGATTTTTGTTTGGCTTCAGAGTGGCTATGATGCGAGAGTGTCTCCATTCGCGTGGTATACAGCCTCTTCGGAAAACATCGGTAAAGAGTCTGGCTAGCCATCGCCTTGCATTTGGACCCAGGTGCAGGAGAAATTCTGGCAGGATGTTGTCAATGCCGGCCGCTTTGCCGTTTTTGATTTGACGTAGCGCTGCATTTATTTCTTTCGCGGTCACTGGGTTTAAGAATTGTATGTCATCATTTAGGTTGGCTAGTGTTCTATGGAACTCTTCCTTGAGCTCCCGCTTTTCTTTTTTGCCCACCTTTATTTTTGTTGTGTTTAATATGTGACTCGCTATTTGGTTAGGAGTCACATTAGATTTGATTTTAGGGGGTCTTTCAGCAGCACCCAGCTTCCTGAAGGGGCTGGCTATGCTGGAATGAACAAAGTCCATGGATATCATGGACTGCACCCATTTCTCTTTTCTTTTGAGGTTGATGGCCTCAGTTAGTTTATTGGCTAATTCTGGACAGTGCGAGATTTGATACTCTTTCCACAGATCTTCGCATTCTTTGCTCCATCCCGGTATATATGTTTTACGATGTCCTCTTGGGATGGAGAGCTTTGCTGAGTGCTTTATCAAACCAGTAAATCGCTCGTAGTTTTCCACTGTAGCTGGTAAGTTGTTTGCGTACTTTTCAATGTGCGATGTGTAGTTTGTCCAGTTAGCGCGGTTGAGATTCCAGCGAGGAATAGGGGCACTGCTGATTAGCGGGAAGCTCATACCGATTTGGGTTATTATTGGTCTGTGCTGACTTCGGGGGAAACCATTTAGCAAGAGTATAGAGTTCGTTAGCGGGAGTCCGTCTCCATCCGTTGAGACGAATCTCAAATCAGGGCTAGTTTCAGTGCCCCATCTGCCTGATCGAAAGCTACCTCCTTGTTTGGCGTCGAACACGAGGTGTAGGTTGTTAATTGTGGCCCAGTTATGGAGTTTTTCGCCCTCTGCGTCAGTATTACAATACCCCCATTCCGTGTGTCTGGAGTTGAAATCCCCTATATAGATCGCAGGGTGATTGTGTGTCGGTAGAACCTGATCTCTCCAGTTTGAGGAAGGGGGCTTGTACACATTTGTCACCGTTAGCTTGTCCACTATGATAGTCGTGCTGTATTCGTCATGGATTACAGTCCTCACGAGTGGCAGTAGCTCTGGCCGAACGTATGTGGCGAGTCCGTGTTTAGAACTGGGAATGTAAGACACCAGTGCGGTGCGCTGTGTAATCGTCCAGCGTGTTCCTCGGTATGTGACCTTGGAGGACGGATGGATGTTATGCTTTCAGGACTTGGGCAATGATTTCTTTTTTTGCGGCTGTCAGGCCTTCCACATTCAACTGACATAAATTGCATGCATCATTGCTGAGGAGTTGGGTCATGTTTTCAAGTAAGGCTGCTACAACTTGTTAAATTGCAGCCTGAGTCTAAGTCTATGTCTATTGTTGTTTATTATTTATATTGGATTCTGTATATTGATCGGGTATGTTTTGGGCCGATCCTCTAGTGTGTGTCTTTTAGTTTCGTGCGAGCATATATATCATATATAGTTCGTGCGAGCACTACTCACAGGGGAGACCGACGAGAAGGTAGACACACACCCCCCACACGCGCGATATGTGCGACCGTTCAAAAGTTTCAGAGCAGTGTTGAGAATTATTCTCTCAACATTTCAAATAACAGAAACGTGCATGTACATGCATTATATTATTCTCAGAATGTGACACACATAAGTACATTTTACGTGTAAACGACATAAAAGATAGTTGCTAATGCTTCGTATATTTTAAATTTATGTTATTTAACCACGCTTTTTTTAAGACGCCCCGTATTTTTTTTTTATAATGGTAACACCAAATGTCAATACTTCACTAGACGCTCTTATTCATTGAAATGGTCATTCGTATCTCAGATTTTAAAACAGAGCTTTTCCAAAAGGTGAACCATTAAATTTCTTATTTCTTATAACTCGTTAATTGATAACAGATGTTTAAAAAAATACCTATCTAGTGATTAATACAGTAGAATTCGCTTAATTGGAACGCGCTGGGAATAATGCTGGTTTTTTGTACGAAATTCCAAGGAATAGAAACCAAATAAAGGAACTAATAGTAGTTTACTACCGTTTTATATAGGACACGATTTCGATTTTTATAACACGATTTTATCCTAAATAATTGTTAAAATATTGAAATTATTAAAAATGATTAAATCATTTGTGACATCTCAACTGATCTGTGATTCTGACAGATGATGACGAGTGAAATACCGAGTCAACAAGAACGCGTACAGCTGTAGACGTAATATAAACGTAATTTGTAATATTTAATTTAATTTTTAAAAAGGTGCATTTGATTTGTAAAAGGATGCATTTGATTTTTGAAAAGGATGCATTTGATTTGAAAAAAGGTGTATTTGACGTGAAAAAACTGTATTACCAATAATAAAATAAGCCATTAATACAGTGAGCCAGTCGCAGCACAACACTGCGCTTAGCGGCAAGAACCCCCCCCCCCCCCTTGCACTCTGCTACCGGCCCGCATCCATCCAATACAGACAGCGCTGACAAGCAGACAGCGCTTTTGCACAACATTATGCAGAGAAACACTGACCGTGGAAGCACCGACCAGATTATTAGATATAAATTATATTTATATTTTCGTATACATAATCAATAGATAAATATATATTCATATATAAAAATATATTTTCCTCAATTTGATTGGGGGTGCTGCGGCTCCACAGTGTATATGGACGAGCCGCTCCTAGATTTAAGCATTTGTATCAGTAGATTAATTTAATTAAATTCTTCCGTGTCTAGTTTGGCCATTTAAATGTATAGAATTACCATTAAATATAATTTTCTGTAATAATTATTCAATTTAATTAGGTTTTCATTTTAACGAGCATATATTATATATTTTTAATATTAGTTAATATGGGCTCGAAATATATTTTTTTAATAATTTTATTATCCTCGCTTATATTTGCATGCAATGTGTAAGCCGCTCTTGCGGTTCACCATTTGAAAAACGCTTTTATAAAATCTTGATTGATCGTATGCGGTTCGTGGGTCGCTGGTTAATTATGTGTTTTTTTTAAATTGATAGTTTTAAAATCTAATTTAATAAAATGTAGCTTTCCATATTTTTGTTATCCTATATCAAGTGGAGGAGGAGACATCGCGATATGCAGGAAATTATTTAATATTCTATCTGTACAATACATGGATATCGAATTACATTCTGCTATCGGAAGGGAAGTAAATGAAAAAGACATCTTGCAATGAATATATTCAGCGAAAAGGTTTTTGAATTTTTTGCCGTATTCATATCCAACCGTATCTTGATATGAATGTAGTAGGAAGGATTTCAAATTGAAGACGCAAATTCAAGATTACTCCCGACATGGGAGTTGTAGAGAAGGATTAATGTATAACGATATATAAATAGAGATATATGAGCTATGGAATGGTAACATCGAATCCAATATCGCACCAAGATATCTGTATAATATGGAACCTACGTTCTTAATATTAATGATGTTTTGTTTCGTCATATCGTATTCAACAATCAATGCTTAAAATTGCAACGTAAAAATCTTCACCCGACGAATTATTCAATGTTTTTTGATTGGGGTTTCTATTTGCTAAAAATTTGCATGTGGAATATGCATGGGAAATGGAAACGAAGAGCACAAAGGAAGCCTACCGCGGTCAGTAGTCCACACTAGAGCAACTATACCCTTTACCATCCCGTCGCGATCGAGAGGACGTGTCGCAATGAATATCCAGAGAGCACCACCTGGCGCTCATTTGCAAAGTGGCTGTTCAGAATTCGGCGGGCGGGGGTGTTAACCTTTTTCGGGTGGGGCTACAGGCGCAGGTTGCCGCTTAATTCCAATAAGAGGCCGGGCCTAGGAGTCAAATTTGAATACCACGCACACATGCAAAGTACACGTCTAATGAAAATGGACTGCTTAGAGGTCAGTAAAGCACGGGAGTTTCCATTATGCTAAATGCAGCCGACTTGCGGATATGTAAATGGACCACTCCCTTCACGTGCCCCGCCGAAATGAATACAGACCGCTTTATTATTGTTATTACGGCACTCTGTCTGCGAATAAAGAGCCTTATGGCGCGGTCAACCTTTTCGGGATCAAGGACGCGCTTGTTCAGGATCGAACGAATATAAATTGGCTTTTATCTGTGGCCATATCATGTCTCTTATCATAAACTGAAACTGGGACTAGACGCATCGCCTTCAGAATATACTTAATTATTATTAAAAAAAATAGTTTTGTACGTCAATTGGGATACATTTCAAAGACTACGTTACAAAAAAGATCATATGTACATATAAATAGTTTCTAAATATGACATTCTTCAAACCGAATTTCATCTTATTTTTTTTATTACTAAATACACTATTTTTTACATGGTCCAGTAAAACGAACAAATACAATACTTTTACATGATTTATTTGTAAATATGTGTATTTTTAATTCTTCGCGTTGTTACGTTCGAATAAATTTTCCAACGAACAGCTGCTTTAATTCACGAGGACTTGAAATTTACCAAGAATATGAAACAGGATATTCTCACGTATGATCCCAACCTAGAACTTTTTTTAAAATTTCGACGAGATTTGTATAGCTGTATATCAAGAAATGTAAAAACAACTTATGCAAAACAAATGTGAAACAAAAACACAGAAGTGGATAACAGATTTTTTAAAATAACACGGTTTTTTAAATTTAGGGAACTAATTTTCCATTTTGTATGAATGTTATCACCTTTTTACACGGTTTCTGGTGGAACGTATCTACCGTGTAAAAAAGAGTTATAATAAATAAAGAATAAAATTTATATGGATTTTAATTCAACGAGCCTCGATCGTTTTTTAACCTTTTCCACTCTGTAGGCCTGGCTGAAAAGATTTTTTAGTAAAAAAAATTAACCACATTTTTTCTATAAATAAATAGAAAAAAATGTCTTTTATTCAATAGGATATTAGATCAAATCTTATAGATATTTCTCATTTATTTTACCAATGAAAATCTTTTTTATATATTCGTAAAATCCAATTAATGAGAGTAGAACGTAGATTCGACCAAAAATAATTAGAGGGGAAAAGTTTAAAACTGTAGTCGTAATTCGAGCTCGAGTCATTTAGTCCTTTTCATGCTTGGTTTTTTATCCTATTGACATTCAATATGTTTTTTTTATATTTCTGATTGATCTCGAGACAAATATTATTGTTATTATTATTGAATTCGTAGCAAAATTGTTAATTGGTTTCGTAAATTTAAAAACCGTGTTGTTTTAAAAAAGAAAAACAATTTGGTATAATAAAAAATATAATGTAAACCCAAATGTCACAATCACAAAAGACTTGTTGATCAACTATCTAACTCCTGTATTAATTTGTATATATTAAGCGCTTTCTCTTTTATACTTTTTTCATCTACGTGTATATTTTCCCCTCTAAATCCTCGGTCCAAACCACTAAAGATTTTTTCCTTTTCTCTAAGATTGTTTTAATCTTAACACTCCGAGACCCGGTCCCGCGTTAGTGCGGAAATTTTCATAAGCGGTAAACACCCGGTCCCGCAATTAACGCGGGTTCACACAAAACATGTTTTCTAATGCGCTACAAAAGGCTTTCTTTTAAAGTTTTACCACTCGGCACAGGTTCATTCGCTCTGCATGCCCTTTGTAAAATATATGACATATTTATTTATTTATGGTTAAAAACTGTCCTTGAAGTAATAAATTATTTGGATTGAAAGCTTTTTTACACATCGACTGTATTGAATTTAGATTTTTGTTTATCTTTTCAACAAAATAACTTTTTTGGAATATTCATGTGGTACAACCCGTCACATCCTTTATTACAAAACTAAAATTACCCACATTCTACATAAAGATATCTATTTGTTTTTTATCGTCTAACATACAATAAATCATCATTTTCACAGCTCGAAAATTTTATTTCTTATCTAAATATTCTAATAATCTAATATAAGTATACTATACGTATGATACTTCTTTTTTTACCAAATTATCTCCAATAGGAAAAAGTTATTAAGCATTTTTTACAGAGCCGCGCAAAATCGTAAGATCGATAAAAATATGCGGATTTAGGCGTAAGTTTCGCCTGAAAACAGCGGGTGTTTGAGTGTTAATTTTGAACGATAAATTTCTGATTTTCGTACAGATGTAGAACCTAGAGGGCGTAGGTTGTCTCAAGGCTGTCTAAAAAAATTATTTTATTAGTGATTAGTTATTTTGACTTAATTATGTCATTTTGCGCCAATGAACACCGGGACTCAACATATGTGAAAATATATGATAGTATTTGTTCTTTTTACTGGACCGTGTTGTTTAAAAATCGCGTAACAAAAATCGTTGAGTGTTTCTCTTTACTTTATTTGTCTGTTTATGATTAGAATATAATTTCCATTTAATTGATTGGAAAGATTACAATATAAAACTCGGCAATTTGAGTATATAGATTGTAATCTCAATTTCATGGATGAATTTTTTCTTAATGATTCATTGTCGTTATCGTTTTTATCATCCACAGCGAATATAATTGGAGAAAACTCTATAAAATACATTATCTTTAATCAAATTCTCGCTTCTGCAAAAAAATCCAAATTCTATTACTCGATATCAGCGTTCTAATATCGTATCGCCCCGAAGCGATCCATTTTTCGATTCACTTACACAGACCGATTTTCTTTCATCAATTTGGCAAATGGCGCCAAGGGCAATTGTCTCACACCACCGCCACCGTACACAACCAAAGGCGTAATACTATATTTTCCTAATTTAAATATAAATCGAATTGATTCGGGTGATAAAAAGTAACGCCGCGGCATTAAAGTGTAATTTAACCGTTTCCAAAACGTGGAGGTCTTGTTTCCGTGGGTCAAGGTACAGTGCGGGTCCGTGTTTGTTTTTGAAAAGTCTTTGTAACAAATTTGGGGCCCGGGGCACGTGCCCGCGGCCAACACACACACGTGTCTAGCAACAGCTGGCGCGCTCATAAGCAATTTTTAATTATTCTAATTTAACAGACGGATCGAACCGCGTTCAGTACATATTTATGATAATGTCATAGATTAATCTGATTCAGAAAATCAATTTGTCGTGAATATTGTAAAAAATGGATTGACGTCACTGTTCTTTTTCGTCGCCTGTAAATAATTAACACCATGACGCCAATCAACATAAACGTCACGGCAACCGAGATAGCGGTGTTAATTACGCCAAGTAGTGAATAATTAATAAGCGGACGGCTCCTTATAATTTTGATACAATTTGCGATTCGATTATGGGTATAAATAATTTGGAGAATTATTGCTTCTGTGTGTTGCAATATTTTATATCTTTTTCCCCCGCCGAGAGAAAGACATTGTTCATTGTTCTCATTAAGTAACGCGGAAAAGTTTTTTCACTTTTCCCACAGAGAGAGGCCTTCCCAGAGATTAATGTCGGCAATTTATTCCTTTTGCATGAAATTCGATTTCGCTTTCGCCGAAAAACCAGGAAATAACACATGAAAACTTTCCTACGCCCCCGAAATCGTAAATATCATATGGAACAACATTGACAGCTCCATTAGAATGGATGAAAAAAAATCGGCGTATTAAAAAAACGTGTATGTATTTAGCGTGTTTTCAGCGGTGGCCGCAATAGAAACTTATTCCATTTGCAGTTAACTTGTCTGCGGATGGAGAAAATAATGGAGGATCAAAGGGGCCAGACGTGCAAAGTTAAGAGGTTTGTAACTCTCGCCGCCCAGAGTTACAATATATTTCTTTTATTTATTTACAGAGAGTAGACAATGTTGACTAGTCTGCCATTGTTTCTTTTTGTTTATACAATAGTGCAGCTTTGAAGCTATCAGATTTCTCTATGTAATACTAGAAAGCAATACAAAATCAGTTTAATCGTATCTTTTGTCAGAGGACGAAAAGCAATCAAGAAAATTCTTTATTGAGGTCTTCGTAAAATAAAACGATTTAGCTCTATAAATCAAAAACAATATTTTTTTTAAAAAAATCATTATTATACGATATATAATATATATATATATATGCCTACCCTCCTTCGCCCGGCGACACCATCATAGCCGCGGGCAAGCCACCGACCAGATAAGTCAATCCAAACAATTACCCACAATAAACGGTTTTATTCATCCC
>JAGXCT010036564.1:0-38028 GCA_022495035.1 Philopotamus ludificatus | reverse complement strand
TAATAAAAAATAATATCAAATTTGACCCACTTGGGAAAAAGGTTCGCCATCCCTGACCTAGATTATAGAAAACGTTTCAAACATTGTTATTCTTGAATGTAAGTGTAATAGATGCAGTGGCGGTTGAGATATAAAATATTTAGCGCGCCCTCCCCTCACTCCGCTACCGGCCCGCATCCATCCAATATCCAACGTTGGTAGCGCTAACAAGCAGACATCGCTCTTACTCGTCGCGCGGAGTAGTAACACTGCCCGCGTAGACACTTACCAGATTAAGTATTATAAATGATATTTTCGTATAAATAATCAATATATTAATATATAATAATATATTTTTCTTCAATTTTCTTGGGGGCACTGCAGCTCCGCAGTGTAAATAGACGAGCCGCCCCTGATTACGTGTAATAGATTGACAAATAAAGTAAAAAGGGAAAAACTTAGATGGTGTAGGATTGTGAAAAATAAAAAAATAATTAATTAAACCACACAAATCAAATTGGAATAAATTTGTTTACATAAAATTCTTTCGATGCCATAAATCGATTGGAAGTTATACATCTTCAATGCTTGTAAATTACCATTTAAGACCCTTAACATACCTTATTGCAGTAGTGCCTAACTTTTTACATATCATGTACCAATTTTTTCACATACGAGTTCAGATGCGCCATACAATTCAAGCCCCTTTCTACCTTCTTACGTTGAGATTCTACTTCTGACCACCATGAGGTTGGGGTTATAAAATATGGACAGGGTTAGGATCTGTTCTCATTAAGTTCCGTTTGTATAGGGTAGCCCAAAGTCACAACTTTTTCATTTCTTAATAATTCACTCTTATTCATAAACACAATTTTTATTTAGTTTTGAAAATTACATCCTTTAAATAACCACCATTTTGCTCTTCACACTGACGCGCTCTTTCTAATGCGTGAATCATCACCTGTCGTAATGTTTCTTGGCTTATTCCTTCAATTTCTTCACGGATGTTGAGCTTAAATTGCTGAATGATTCGAGGATTGTTACGGTATACTTTATCTTTCAAATATCCCCACAGGAAAAAGTCTGGAGCAGTGAAGTCAGATGAGCGTGGTGGCCAAGTAATTTCAGAATTTCGCGAAATTATCCTTTTCCAAAAAATTTGGCCCAAGAGTTTAGTTGTCAGGCGAGCTGTATGGGCGTAGCACCATACAGCTCAAGACCGCGGGACGCAGGACCGCGGGACGCAGGAAATCTCCAGCATTTTGTATACCTTTCGCTAGTGATGGTTAGTGCGTTTTCTGCCTCATCGTCAAAGAAGTAAGGTCCAAAAACCCTTCCTGCAGTTGCATCACACCAAAATGTTACTCTTTCAAGATATTTGGTCCAATTGCTATAATCCACAGGACATTCATTCTGTTCTCCCAAGTGTTGAAATTAATTGACTTGTATCCTGATTATCCATTTAATTGAAATGATCATATTTACTGAGCTATCCATGCCTTGTAGTTTCGAATTTAGATCATTGAGATGAGTGGTAAAATCAACTAAAAATGACAATTGTTATCTAATAATAAGCTTATTTCACCAGATAGTTCATTCTCCCATTCTAAAAAATTAAAAACAGAATTTTTTTATCTCCAAAATTTATTTAGAACCTGTCCTCTTGATATTCGTCAGATTTTTAGGTATCATATTCGGTTAAAAATCAATTATTTATTTTATATTACTGATCTTCTAAATATGAATGCTGAATCGATGTCGATTTATGTCTGTAATTAATTCAGACGTTGAATTTATTGACCCATCACCTTTCCATGGTACCTACTACCTTCTCTTGTTATGAAATTAGGACCCATTTTGTTTAGGGTAAGTTTTGTGATTATATTAATATTGTGATGATTTGTATTTTTAAGCAAGTTTGTAATCTGATATCTTACTCAAAGTGAACCGCTGGCGAAATGCGAAGATATTTGATGCCCTGAATACGTTGAAATTTGAAACGAAGACAAAGCAATAACTTATACCATTCTCGACATGTGAATATCACTATTGTATGGACGTCATCCAAAAATCATATATGGAAAATATCATAGTAATTTATTATACTTCTAAATATTTATTTTATAGATAAATTAATTGTATCTACCAAATTTAATTACATTTAATTTTTTTATGATATCATCATCATCATTTGCCAGCTACAAAGCTCTCACTCGCTGAGGGCATTGGGCTTACCAAACTCTCGAATGGCAGTCGAGGCCAAAGGAATCTGAGTCTCACGCGTGACGTGAGGTCCCCCTTCCGTATCCATACTGCAGAGACCCAAGCCGTCTTGGTATGCGATTTTTTGTAAAGAGTTTCACTCTCTTGGCAATTGCTGGCATTGGACGTACATCTTCTACCCTGTTGGTATCTGATATTACCCTCTCGACTGTTTCCAGGCAAGTAGGAGGGGGTTTGTCTCGGTGTTCGTTTTTCCTCTTCTCTATGGCGTTATCTGCTTATAACGAGTCACAAGTGACAAGTAGCGAGCGATACACACATATATAAATATAGATACACCCGCACATCTGCCTAAAACGAGTCTCAAGTAGCAAGTCGCAATCCTTTCATCATGGGAAAGACCTCTTTAGATAGGGGTCCCCTAGAAAGGATCGAGAAGGAAGAGGACCAAAAGTATCGAGACAAGACAAATTATTGGTCAACAGATTAGGGTTTTCTTTCCCAGAGCATACTGGTTCTGTGGTGAGGAATCCGTTAGAGACACTTACATGTACATATTTTTCCAGGGGTGCACTATTTTGTTGAGGTTTTTAGTCAACTCCATAGAGGATGTTGACTATAACATAAAAAAAATGTTTATATGAGATGCTGGCTATCAATTGTAATGGTATGGTAGAGAGATGTCTTTCATTCCGATATTTTATTTTATTAATATAATTTAAATATATATTTTTGTCGGAATTTCTGAGGCTACCCTTATTCCTTTTTAGGATCAAACATCCAGCATTTATCATCGGTATTGCATTCCGATCGTTCTTCTGTCTGAGTTGCGATAGTTTCCATTTTAAATTTCAATTAAACCGATCCGATTTGTTGTAGGGCCCCGAATTTTGCATGGCGTATTCTGGGCCCTACAACAAATCGGATCGTGTCCGACAGCTTTTACACGGAATATTCAATCGTATGAATTACATTGCGGATTTCTGACATTCACTCGAGCATCTGTTTCTGAAACAATTGGATATTGTGACGTTTCAAATTACGCGTTGACAATTCCACGGGGGATGACCGATCGTTGATGGTATCATTTCGTTAATAATATCGTTATATAATAAGATATATGGCTCGGCCAATTATCTCATTTTTATGAATGGAAGTATACATTATTTTTTTAATTGAGACGTTCACAAAATCACCAGCTAATTAGTTTAATTACAATTTTGTCGTAATCTCGGAGGAAAAACATCGAAATTTCCCACAATGTGTGTCGGCGCCCACCTCGACTATAATTACCAAGTCTATGTCTTTGTTTCTGAGAATAATGGAAGCTAATTTACTTGCACAAAACGACATGCCTTATCCTTAATTGGTTTATTAATTGAAATCGGCGGGTTTTGTCCTGCGCCAAGCGTTATCCTGTCATATGAACATGAATATTTAATTGGAGGATTAAAGCAAACACAAAGCTGAAGGATTATTATAACGTGCGATGTTTTCGGCGAAAATCATCCTTCTTACAAATGTAATTTACGTATATGAATTTATTTAATCTGATTTTTTTTCAATTTTTGTACGCGACTTTCCCTAGAAATTAAAATGTATTGATTCATTTTAATCTTACATTAAAGGGGGTGGAGAAAGTGTATTATTTTTATTTAAATATGCTAATATGATCAAATTAAAATAGCGTATATTTTTTAAATTATCCGCATTTCATATTTCGTATAATATTATTTAAATAAATTCAGAATATTTCAAGTTTCGGTATACGTACTATATTAAATTCATACTTAATGTGATACCACAATTTAATATGTTAGATAAAAATTCGCGGTTTGCCCTTCGGCTACGTTATAATGAAAATAAGTAATCATATTTATTCAAATTGAATATAATCTTCTATGAAAATTAAATATTATTAGGTAATGCTAAAGATCGTGTCGTAATTTTACTATTTCTTAGATAAAATATTTTTTTTGCTAATTTTATACGACTATTATCTTCTTGGAAATGTTAGGATAAAATAATTCAATGCTTATTTAACCATTTTTTATTTTTAAAAAGTGCTGAAGAAATCTGTATTAATAGCAATGAGATGAGACTAAATTAATCCAGGTATCGGCAACCTTTTTTTACTAGAGTTATATATTCTGGAAATGGTATTATTTAAATATGAAATTTTATTTAAAAAGGGTGTTTTTTAGATGTATTTATTTATTTCACTACGATGCATAATAGAATGATTCCAAAGCCCCATTCGCCCATATAAAGATTCGATAAAGATTCTAAAGATCCAAGAGGAATGAGTCTCTCACACTAATAGTCCCCCCAGTGTCAAATCACGACACTGGTTAATTTTAATATTATTTCATTTTCATTGAAATTTATATTATTTGTTTTTTAATTATTTATTCACGAAGGATAAATATCTTTATAAAACATGCGAAGGTCTTCCTCTCAAATACCCCTTTGGCAAGTGTCATAAAAAATCCTCTGAATTCATAGTTTTCGTCAGACACTTATCCGACTACTAACTTAGCTCAGTCGCGGTTAATTAGAGAGAATTTCAAGTAATCTCGACTTAATCCTTTCAAATAATCATAAAATACCGCGTCAATTGTTATTTTACTAAAATGTAAAAGCTCATACTTAGTGACTTATTATTTTTGTCTTAAACAATCAATTTTTCGTGGGATTAATAATAAATTGTTTAGTTTTTGACAATTGAATATATGCCCTGAAAACGCTGGCTAAGTAACTAAAAAAACTCATTTAATAGTTTTTTTTTTTAAATCAAGGGATATAATTTTCAGTGGCATATGGTGGACTTGATGTTGGGTGTGCTGAATGTCAAAAAAAAATATAAAAAAACGGTACAGTTTTTTTTTTAATGAATTTTATTATTATTTATACAATAATTCTATTCTTCGTTTTTGCTACATAAATTTTTCAAGCAATATCAATAGAGAAAAAATAATCATAAAACTAGAACAGAAAGGCACACTTTACGATAGTTCCGTTGAAAAATTTATGTCGAAAAAACGAAGAATAGAATCATTGTATAAATAATAATAAAATTCATTAAAAAAAACTGTATTTTTTTTCCACATTCAGCACATCCAACATCAAGCCCACCGTACGCCCCTGATAATTTTATACACATTAAAACATTAAAAAAAACATGTAAAACACTACGAACGTGTGGAATAACGTGGTCCGCTAATACAGTTATTACACAACTCTTGTAGGTTTATTTTCTATTTTAGAAGAGAGGACGACGGGCGTTTCTTCAGACATGTTGACACTTGAAACCACGTTATTCCACTGAGTTAGCTTACTATCAATAGTAGAATCTAAAGAGTTCGAGAATAATTTTATAGAGGGAACGAATAGATTTTGAAAAAATGTACCACTTATTAGATTATTTAATTTATTTGATACTCGTGCCTGAAAAAGAGTTTTTATAATATCTCTTTGGTCAGATCATGCAGACCGTCCTATACTTTTTCTCGCCACACTTAACCCATATTTTCAGCTCTTATCTTACACCTGAATATGACGCTCCTAGTATCTCTGGTATCTCCTGTATCATCGCTATATGTTGTTTTTAATTTTAGTAACGAATACATCTAAATTATTTTTTAAGATCTCAGATTTTTTTTTATTGAGTCGTGAAGCGATTACATATTGTTATATTTTTTTATAAGATATTAATCCACTTTCCCTCATTTCTGAGGATCGTGACCATGTGCATGATCCCCCTTGGACATGGTTTTCATGGGAATATATAGTGCAGTGGTTTCCTGTTGCCTTCTGCACCGCAGTGACTTTTTTTATACTGGAAGAGCGCTGCTGCCCGCTTCTCAGCTTATATTTTTGATAATTATTTTTTGTAGTTCGTACACGCCGGCCTTCATCCCACCCTCTGTTGACCAGCGCCACTCAGAAGTATTCAGAATGGTCACCCATCTGAATACTATCTGCGCTTATTGGAAATTAACTTTAACAATCATAATTTGATTGTAATTACCTCCAAGCTATGACGGGTATAAGATCTCAGATTAGGTTCAGATTTATTAGATAACATTTGACTTATTTACATTTATATTACATTTAAATATGATTGGTCGTAACTTCAGCTACATGCCGAACTTCAGCGAGATGGCGACGGTCCAAAGTTGGAAATACATAATTAGAGCCGTTTCCTGGTAATGTCCAATTTCTCAGGTAATAATGTCGGAGATTGTGTCCGCGCCATGAATGGCATATTACAAAAATAGCCGAGCGCCATACATTTACAATGGCGGTCATAAATCAGAACGGGCAACCCCGATAATTTAGTGGGCAACTTCAAATCCAATATTGTCTCGAGTGGCGCAGCGCGCGCAACAACAGCCTCTGGGGACCGCGGGCCCAGGGGGCAGAGTCGCCTGCGGAGCCGGCGCCCGCCTCGATACAAATTTATTTCGCGGAATAATCTCGTTTATTTCGTCCATCTTGCGGCTGATGGAGTGGCCTCTTCAGGATGTCTCTACTCGCAATAAGCCGCTATGGGATAATCATATTATTATACCACCATCGCCACCACACAAGCCCCGAAAATCTCTATTCTTATTTTACGGAAACGTTTTTCTTCCGCACACATCCTTAATAAATGTTTGTAACTATTAATTCAATTTTTTTTTATTTATTGATAATACAATCCGCGGATGGTATTTCGTATGGTTTTAAATTCTTCGACATTGATGCCTTGTATCGATGGAGCGTGCGTGACGAATCTTCGACTGGACGTTCCTTCTTCAGGCCTCCTTCAATTAAGTGGTCGGATGAGCTGCTACGTGGTTATAGACTGGCTCTAATTGGATATGGTTAATCGTTCACTAGGCTAACTCTTTCGATACATTAAGAATTGTTGTCTTTTTATTTTATTAACGCTATATCAATTGTAATGTTACTCGACTTACATTTCTGAAGAGTATCCACTCTTCTACTATGTCAGTGGTCTTTAAAGTGGGGTACGCATACCCCGAGGGGTACGCTGCATTTCTCTTCAAAATACTTGTCCTCTCTCTCTCTAAAGTTTAAAGTTCTTCGGCCTATCCAATGATGATAAATAGCTTTTGATAATATGTTACTTACAAAATTCTATTGCACCTCATTAGTCAACGACTGAAACACCACACTGTTTAGCAAATACCTCAAGAGCAGGGGGGCTTCGTCAGAGGAAAATAAACCGGAGAGCAAATTCTCAATATCCGCCAAATAATAGAGAAGAGCAGAGAGTTCAACATACCGGTGGTGATGTGTTTCATAGACTACAAAAAGGCCTTTGATTACGTGAATTGGAATGTTTGTGGAAGGTGCTGGAAAAAATGGACGCACCATAACATTTTGTACACTTTATCCGAAGCCTGTATAAGAACAACACAACAATATAGAGTCGAGTTCATCGGATAAGTTTTCGGTGCTCAAAGGAGTGAGACAGGGCTGCGTACTCTCCCCAGACCTATTCAACTTATACGGGGAGTATATCATGAGAAAAGCTCTTGAAAACTGGGAAGGCGGATTTAAAATATTGCGTCATTGATAGCCACCATGAAGAAGAAATGGCCGATCTTCTCAAAAAAGTTGTCTGTGTATAAGTAAAAAACTAGCACTCGAGTTCAACATTTATAAAACCAAGCGGATGATCGTCGCCAGGAGTAATCAGCTATCCAAATCTGTTAATCTTCCGGATCTGAAGAGTAACGGAAATTGTGAGCCAGAGATAAGAAGGCAAATAGGGATGGCTAAAATGATTGCTTACCAACGACGGAAAACAGGGGATATCCAAAGACGGTTTAGTGTAGAGTCCGTATTCCTAGTTTTAATAACGGTATGCAGAAACCTGGACCAAAAAAAAAATTGACGCCTTTGAAATGTGGTGCTGGCGACGTCTGCTGAGAATACCATGGACGGCTAAACGCACAAACCTGTCTGTCCTAAAAGCAATGGGAAACTACAAAGACCGACTTTCGTCCATATGTCTCAAAAGGATTGTTCGATACTTGGGGCATCTCGTCAGAATAAACGATAGCCGATAGATGCTCGTCGCGCTTGAAAACGTACAAGGACGCAGGGAAAGGGGCAGGGCGCCCACCCGCTGGAGCGACCAAGCGAAGACCGCCACAGGCTCCACTGTAGTAGCTGCGATGCGGGATACAGAATGCAGAAATCCTGGAGAGACAAAATCAAGAATTTTCGGAACAAGAATGATCGCGATCCTCAGACATGAGGGTGCCGACTAAAAAAGAAAAAGTAACTGCTCTTAGAAAGAAAATCGTGATTTGGAGGGATAATTTTAAAAAAAGTTTTTGCCTTTTTTCCTATTTATCGGAATTTATTAGTCAAATATTCACTATTTCTTGCGATGTATGAATAGTTTATATTTTTAAATTTAAAGTCAACTTAAAAAAATAATTCTCAATTATTAATTAAATAAAACTTTAATTAAGTTTTAATATAGTATTTGCACTTTTATTTTGATTTAGATAAAGCAAATAGACATCGAGACACGTTTTCATTTCTTTGATACTTTTAAAAATTTTAAATATATATTTAATATATAATTTCTTTGATACTTATAATTCCTTTAAAATCCCATCATACAGACAAAGGTACCTTTTTGACAGTTAGGTGTTGCCAGGGGTACCTGCCATTTAGAAAGCCATTGTTTACGACATTGGTTCGAGTACATCTCATCGAGTTCACTCACTCCTCATCCCCTGTCACAAGATGTTGAAGAAATGTTGGATTTTCCTCTAATTTTATTAATTCTTGACACATTCGAACCCGTACAGATGTAAAAAATGTATTTTATTTCAAAGTTGTGCTTTAGATATTCCCCTAAAATACATCTTCGACAGGTACCCCTTATATTACTATTTCTTTCACCGTTGGCATCTGCACCGTAGAATTTTTTATACATACTTGATAATATATTTGAGAATTAATTATGTTGTTAGAAGGGGGTCGTCAGCCTCCACCCCATCCCTTTGTCGATGAGCGTCGCTCAGAACTCCCTGGAATTCAAAGTGATCATCTGAATTCTATTTGCGCTCAGTAGCAGTTAACTAGACAATCATAATACGTTTGTTGTTACCATCGATTTATGACAAGTACCGAAGAGTTTAATTTTCTATTGGCATCTATTGATGGTTAGCTGTGTGCTGTTTTGGTGTTATTGCTGGAATTCATATTAAAATGATTTATTGCATAAGCAGTATCTAAATATAATTAAATTCATAGACTTCCATATGTTCATCTTCAACAATGCTTAATAAAAAATAACACGAGGCCATCATATATCACGAGATGAACACGCTTTTATATTTTTTGTATATAATTTCTTTGTATTTTACGTCTGAATATAATAAAAAACCATTTAAATGTTGCTGAAAATATTTTTTTCATTCTTAGAATTCTTTTTAGTTATAAATCAATCCGTTTGTATCAGATGAAATATCGTACGGCACACAAACGAATAGAAACCTTTAAATCCGTAATGCGGATTACATTTTATTTGCTGATATCATCCTATGCTCGCGATATAAAATTTGATAAACGTAAAGCGATTTTTTTCTTTATGCCCAAGACCATATTTTCTATATGGCCATTATCGGATTCGGAGCAAAAGCGATTTAAATGCGAAATTTCACGGATAATGAACCGTGAATTATTCTGTTGCATCATTGTTTTGTTTTTGCGCTAATTTCAGCACACGTTAATTTGTATAAAACATATATAATTTAAATGGCCACAGTGATTCGGTCGAATTTAGGGCAAAAACATGGGGCAACACGACCATTTTACTTTCCCCCGGAATCGCTACTCGCCCTATTGTTTGAGTGGTTGTGATTGTTTTTATTCGGTTTACTCACACGGTCGGACATTTTGCGTGTGTGCACTTTGATACGCAATATGTTTTGATTATTGCAACGATCGTTACTTATAATTGTGTTAGTTGTGCACATGTTTGTTTTTATCGACGCATTGAGTCGGTAAATTCTCAGTAGAGAATGGCAGAGAAAGAGAAACGTTACCCAAAACAATTTGAAGATTTATTCTTGATCGATTTCACCTCTGCGAGTGAGAGAGAGCTGCGCTCCTCGCAGGCTCACCTGTTCCCTCGCGCCAGCCTCCGCCGGCGAGCCGCGCGGCCTACCTGCGCAGTCGCTGTGTCCCGCTCGCGCAGCCGCACCCGCCGCCGCGCCAGAGCGAGAGGGCCGTTCGATTGTTTCCGCCTGCGCGGGCGCCGGTGTATTTGCCTACAAAACGGAGCCTACCACACGTTCGTTCAAAAATATATATAATTTATTTTTATGTATATTTAAACGGGGAAATTATCTTTGTTGTGTAATTGTGTTGTCGATCAATTGCAATGAATACAAAGAAAATTGAATTAACCGCGCGTTATGCAATCGATCGTGTAAAATTGGGTTCTGCACCGTTTCCTCCACAAAATAAATATTTTGACATAAATCTACAATTGCAATTTCCGATAATATTTTTTTTTATTATACTTAACACTTATGGTTATTTTTATTCTTAAAATATTGTGACTAATTCAATGATATGCGTCTGATACTGCTTCATCGAAAAATTATTTCAAATCAATCGCGTTTACGATAATGTAATAGCTTAGTTATTTACGATAAATTCTGACTCCGTGGAGATGTTTGGTATAATTTTGATAATTATTAAAATGCATATGAATATATATTAAATCAAACCCTATATAAATATTATGTAGAAAGAAAAATAGCTTATATGTAATATTAACTCTTTTGTGATTATGTAATTAAGCGTAACTGAGTGCAGATAGTATTCGGATGAGTAAACTTCCGGAGAATTCTGAGTGACGATGGTCGGATACAGGATGGAGTGGCAGTATATAACGTATTGTCATAATAGATAGAATAGTAAAGTATCACATACAATTCTGTAGACGTTTCTCACTCACTTCCCATACACATATATTTATTTTTTAACAGATTAGTTGATACATAAATAAATAAAACTCCGTAATGTTTCGATACGGGCAGGTATCGAAACATTAACATTTTTAACCATTTAAATGCTCAATGAAAATGCAAATGCTAAAATGTAGACAAAACTCATATTTACTAAAGAAACTTGTGGGTTTTAGATATTTTCTTGAATCGAATGAACACATTGCTATTCAAATAACTTGAATAAGTTACGTGTCGCTAGCGTGTTCGGTGAATTAAGAGTTGTCACACTGATATGACCATAACGGTTAAAGGGCTAATACCCAAATCGTTCAATATGATCCATTCATATTATAAAATCATTGTAGGTAACAAACTATATGTTATGACAATGTAAGTTAAACGCGACTGATTTAACTTAGCATTTGGATAAGTTAACGTTCCGGTGAAATTTATGAATTCTTTATAATATCATAAATTTTCATCAGAAGGTTAAACTATCCGAGTACTAAATTAGCTCAGTCGCGGTTAATTTAAATTATCAAACTGATATTATGTTACCTACAAGCTATTTCTCTGGTTAATAAAAACGTGTTATTTGAATGTAAGTAACACAGTTATTTATTAACCAAACGGTTAAGCATTTGATTTACTAATGTTTTAAATTGAATATACACTCAAGTTTTACGCGATATATATATGTTAACTGTGTAAGAAAGATTAGTTCTTTGAATTAAAAAACCGTATTATTGTATTTTTATTAAGAAAAAAAATAATAACGACATGTATTAGAGTTTAATAGAGCCTTTTGTTTGTTATTACTGTTTTGTGTTATTGAATTTATTATCATTATGAAATCTGTGGATAATAGATTTCATAATTCTGTGTTTTTTTTGTTTCACGAGTTGTTTATTACATGTGGATTGTTTCTTGAGTTTTCAAACCTTATGTCTAAAGATTGTGACTATTCTCTTTTTCTAAATTTTGTATTCTACTTTGTGATTTTATAGATTCTTTCTGGTCCTGGTTTCCACGCCATAAGTGATAATTGAGAATACTATTGTTTTTTTTTGATATCCCCCTGTTTTTCCAAATTGTCGATAGCAGGATCATAGCAAATTGCAAGCCTTCGTGAATTAAAGCAGCAGTTATTGTATATTGTTTATTTTTTTACCATTGGTCATTGGCTATAGTGATATTAACCCTTTGCACTCAAATGTCGCCTGAGAAGCGGCATCGAAGTTTTCGGTATTATTCGAATGCCGCCGCTTTGACGGGCATGCAACAAATCAATTACCTATTATTTTAGGTTTATAATATTCACTATATTTATAAACAATGATAATTTTGCACAAATCCAAACTAATAATTTATTAGATAACACGTGTTGAGGTATTGAGGACTTCAAAAAGCTTCGAGTGCAAAAGGTTTAATTATGTCATTTAGCGCCAATGTACAACAAGACGAAACAGCACGAAAAATTGAAAATACAATTTTTCTGGGAATCGTGTAAGAACAAATAATTCATGTAAAAATATAATTTTAACTGTTTAAAAAATTATTGAATTGTTTTTTTTATTTAAAAAATGTGAATTTGGGGTTTCCTCTGCCGCGTACGGAACGTGTATGGGCCAACTTAGCCACGATTTGCCGGGCCGCTCGATCAACGAACGGTCTTTAGCCGTTGAGGTCCGAAGGCAACGTCGGCGTGGCTGCTTTTTCGAAAAGTGACTCGGCTCGACATTCCGATGGAATCGCGAACCCGCAATGTCGTCGGCGGCCCGCGCACTCTGTCCAACCTGACCGCCGCGTTCGCAAAGTGATTCAGTGCCGCCAACCGTGCCGTGTGCCCCCGTGTGTGTGCTGTGTGCAACAGTGAGTGTGACCGAAGTGCATCGGTGTGCCCCGTGATTACCCGAGTGCAGTACCCCGCAACCCCCGAAAAAGTGCCATCGCCAGTGCGCCAATCACACAAATGTCGGTATAACGGCCGGTTTGAATTTGAAATTTGAAAAAAAAACGCACGTATCACACGCCGCCCGCCACGCTCTCGTATACAAAAATATTTGAATGGGGAAACCAGTAGAGCCGGTATATTACGGGCCGTTGCCGAACGTGTATCCGTGTGTACGTACGATATCAACTCGGATACAACGTAATTCGTAATATCAATAATTGTCATTACCGCGAAGTGTGTCGAGAGTTCAAATCTCCGGCGATTGTAACCGACTTTTTTCAAACCCGCGCAAAGGTATTTGATACGAATACATGCCCGTCTTCTGGCGCGCTTGAACTCGCATAAAAAAATCATTCACTTGTTTCGAGAAAAAAAACACACGCTTCGAATGATTGTGGATTCTACCTGTTAACCGAGAACAATATTAACAATTCAACGATTCCTATTATCATCGTTCCGAGTATTTTAACCCTTTTCACGAATTTGTGCAACAATAATGCATTTTAAATGCCGTTTCTGAAGATCGGATCAAACTGTAAATCCACTAACGATCAACTGTATACGCGCTTAGGGCGTTAATATTCATACATAATGATTTTTGCATACGTTTTTATTGCGTGAAATCATAATAATTGCAATATTTTGCGCTTGCATAATTTAAAAACGTATATGAATGAGTCACACAATCTAATGCTGGCTTAATTGCCACTAATAAAATATTGCAGTATCGGGATTCGCGCAATTATCTCATCGACAGCATGTGTGCATGCAAAAAGGGCTAGAAAAATATTATTAAAACATTGGCAATGTATTTGCATCGCAAAAAAAATGTAATAAAAGTCGTATATGTGCATAATATAACGCAGAGTTGAGAAAAAAATTTACATCATTTATCATGTCAAAAAATGACTGTTGAGCAAGAACTGGCCACCAAATTGTTATTGCACGTATACGGCATAATAACAAGCCTACCGTTATATGTATCAAATTTTAGCGCGAAAAAAAGCATTTAAATAAACGAAATACTTTCGTCTAAACCTTTATTGTTGGCAATTATTTAATAAAAATGAGTATGGTCGCCTCGGGATTTAGTTATATATTTTTTTTTATTGATTTATAATGGCGTAATTATACTCGATTTGATTTGATCCGCGTTGCCGTAATGACGTAACGCCAATTTTAACATTTAGAATTGGCCAAAATGTCTTCGGGGCTATAATATTATTTATTGACAAATCTATATTGATTCGTAGATCCGTGGTCGACCACCTCCAGAAGGTCAGATTGAGTAAATATTGACACGTTCTTATATAACGTTGCACAGAGTCATACGCGGATTCATTCCATTTTTTTTTCTTCAAATTAAATCCCCAAATGTTTTTTTAAACGTATATAGGACGTGATAGTATTCTCGTGAAAAAATAAATGAACGTAACGAATCACGTTCATAGAATGCAGTCTGTACGTGATTTTTTGGTATTCGATCGAATTCTTAGAATTTTTCAATGCAATTTTTGATCTTATCATACGTTCTAAATACATTTAATTGACTGGATTTCCGCTCGGGACTGGTTTTAATAATATATAAAAAAAAAACATTTGTACAATAACCATCAGACAATCCGTAAATAAAGATAAAATATACTCAATCGCATAAAAAATTAGGAAAAATATATTTTTCATCAATATTATTGTTGATATCTGACTAAATGCGAAAATTCCGGAATATATTGCCTAATACTGATATATATACGGTCAACCCTCCTATAACGCTTCCTGCTATAGAGCAGCGTGTGCTGTAGTCTTTCTAGAGCGCCGTATTTTATAAATATGTAATAAAGGTTAACGCCCTTTGACAATATATTATAATATAACCAACTAAAAATAGGAAAAGGTCATTTAAAATATGTCAATGAAGATTTTTTAAGTATTGTTTTCGTTCAATTTCCAAAATACAAAAAACCTAACCCTAAATTTTGTATGGTTGCCTAGTCTTCTATAGGGCGGGTTTCTATGGTATGGTCCTTATCTCGGCGCTATGAGAGGATTAGTTGCATATGTATTTGTAATTACATAACATATCTAGTTTTTCAAGGATTATTTTTGTGCAAAAAATATATTTAAAAAATGATAATAACATTTTTATGTTGTATATAAGAGGACTCAGTCTTCATATATATTAAAGAACACTGTGATCGTGCAGAGGTTGGATATTGTTGAGAAAAATATGTAGCATTCTAACGAAGATGCTTCTTCTCTTCCTTGGGATTGAAAATGAGCTTTCAAAGCCGACGACAATATTAATGAAATTCCTCGATATTAACGAATTCAAATGAATCAAACCCACTAAATATCTTAAGATCATTTAATATCGTACCTTAAGGAATCGTTGCCCTTTTTAGCGATACATTTAGGAATATATTAATACTTGACCCAAAAAAAATGAGGGATAGATTCCATGATTATGCATTTAGTTAGAAACTATTTATTATATTATTTTTACGTATCAGAACTATCGTCACTATATGACATTGCTCGGTATGATTTGTGAACTGGTTCCAAACCACCATCATCTCTAGATGAGATAGTCCATCAGATCTACATGTTGAAAGCAATGATTCTTTACAAACAGAATTAGCATTAACTTCTACTTCGTTGCATGTTGATTTTGTACGGTTTGCAATGTAGTCAGTGATTCAATTTTGAGATGATGATTTAATATGCAATTATATCATTTAAAATGAAATTTTAAAGCTCTTTTTAAATCTGGATCATTAACAAGAAAATGATTTTCTAATTTATTGCAATGTTGAAGACCTTTTTGGATTACATTTGCAGTGAGAGGGAAAGGGATTTCTTACACTTCGCTATTGTTTTCTGATTCATCATCGTCATTTGAAGCATTATCCTCAAGTGATGATTTCAGCTGATGCTGTTGATGTTTGTATTGGGCAAGACACATCAATTTCGGGACAATCCTGATACAATTCATCACTGGAAGAGGGAGATAATGGGTTTTCACACAGCGAAGTAGCGATTGACTCGATCCTGTGTATATTTTCTCGCCTGACGATGCAATCAGATAATTTGTGAAGAGGACGAGTTTTTCTCAGCTTACGATGCATCGCACATCTTTGAATAGAGACGCATAAAGAGAGATTCGTGTGTACCGACCATTTCTAGCGCATGCATACATCAAAGTCACAATTCTCGTATTGGGCAAGAAGCGATTACACAGGTATTCGCATTACGAACGGACTGTAGTTGTATGTAGTTCCATCTCATTGCGAATTTGCGTTGTTTTGTTGAAGTTTTTCTGGTCTTCGTGGCCGGGCACGTTCTGGCCATGCTCCGATGAAATTGTTTCTTCATCCATCTTCTGGACTTAATAACAATCTTTAATAACATGACACACAGTGGAAATTATTGTTCACGATGCCACGTTGTAGAAACTTCTTATGGTGCCCCGTGCCCGCGGTACGTGTCTCAGAATTTATTCGTGCGAACCGAGACTGCGCTAAAATTAGTTTTTTCGTTAATATTTCGAGCGAAAAATATTGTGATAAATAATGGCATTTGATATTTTCAGCGATCAGTTGATAAAAAAAAAAGTGTAAACAAAATGATCTTGTGAATCAGTGAATCTAAAGTGATTTAAATGTTGTATTTGTGATAAACAAGTTTTTTCACGTCGGATATTATTAATATTTGATCAACGTTGATTACCATCGGGCATCAATCTAGAACACTTTCCCCAGATTACACAGGTAATGAATATATATATATATATTTATTTTTCAGTTTTGTATTATTGCGTATACATTAGTTTCGTGTTAAACGAACCGTCGCGCTCGTTTATATAATATTTAAATTGTACGTCCTGTATTTTGAGCGATTACTTGCATTATACGCGGAATTCAATGGGCTTAATTTTTAATATTTTGTCATTTTAATGGGCATGATCTCTTTGGGATTATTAATTATTTTCGGATCAAAACGTCACTGCGTATATTTTACGTAGGAAAATGTTGTTTTCTAAAGCGCGTATTACACGCTGCACATTGTGCTCGGTAAAATATTCAAAGAGAGCCGGCCGATAAGTCCATATATGGCGTATGGGAAGTGCTTTATGAGCTTTATTCCATTCTCCATAAATTACATCCTGCGGTTGTTGTACTTGAAAGTGGCAGTCGAGCTATTTCCGTTATGCTCCAAAGAATATTTCACGATCTATTGGAATTGTTGTATCGTCTCTACTCCGGCGCGCTATATACAACACCACCTGCTTCTTGTTGATTGACTTTTGACACCATTGCCATGGCAATGTTGACATTTACGTCGCGGATGACCGTTGCATTTCGATGAAATTCATTTTTTACCGTTTTAAATTAAATTTTATTATAAATAACGAGCTATTCCGAATAGTTTTGATATGTTTTCATTGCAATCAACACTAATTATTGTTTTATCTTATTTTTTATTTTTTTTTAATGGCCATTATGCATTGTTGAAATATAAAACTGTATTCTGAACGAGCTGACTGCTTCCGTTTCAAATTAATTAGACGATGAGTTACAATAAGGATGGACAGTAGATAATGACACATATAGATTCTTGAGAATTTTGACTAAATATTCCAACGGTACCCAGTCAAGACAGTTTATAAAAACGAGATAAACGCATAAACAGTTACAGCCGACATTGTGTATCACTGTCAGTCCGTAATCATCCCGTGCTATTCGCGTCTCTGCAGTGCTCAACATTTTTTTTTTCAGTATCTAAATCCGAAAAAAAAAATTTTCAAACATGTCATTAGTTAATTTTTTGTCGATAAATTATTGCTGTTCTTTTGTATTGTGGTTCGTTGTACTGTTAAGCCATTGAGGAACGCGTGTCATCCCCCCACTGTGTCTGTGCACCTGTGCTTTGACAACCTGGGGTGACCCGGTGCAAGTGCATAATACAAACAGGAAGTGAATCAGCCCTTGACATTTTTTTTTGGTTGTCAGGGGAAGGGAGCCACACGCGACTCATATATCGGTTCAGGTTTAGTGTGGCGCGTGTCACTTACCCCCTTTTTATATGGCGGAATAATTAAGTAGGGAAATTTTTATGGCTCCCGTGACATGACCATGTAATATGACGGGCTCATCACCATATTATTGCCATTTTATAATTTTTTATCGATTTAACTATGACTACATAATACGATTTTTTATCTTTATTTATTTTATTAGGGCCAAGTCATAAATTATTATATTTATTTTGCTTTTATATAAAAACAAACCACCTTAATCTATTATACACTCAATTCTTTTTTTACACGATAAATACAAAAATCGTGTAAAAAGTGATAGAATTTATTGAAAAATCAGATTTCTAAATTTGATTCGTTTAAAAAAGGTAATAATGTAAACCTAATAAGTAAATATTATTCGCACATATGTGTTTTAATTAAGAAAAAAAATACTAACGACACGTCTAATGTCTTAGAATCTAATGAGGCTTTTTGTTTGTTATTACTGTGAATTACTGTGAACTCTATCTTCCATAAACGTGTATAGATTTTTTCCCCCAGTGGCGGCATTATTTCGCAGCATCCCGATATTTGAGGATGCTGCGGAATATTCAAAATTAAAAAAACTACATTTTGCTCATATTTTTATATATATAACACAATGAGGTAAAAATACTCAATAGTATAACAATAATAAAATAAGTGTGAGTCAGTATGACTGCACCATGTCGCAGCGCTTAGCGACGGAATCCCCCCCCCCAGCACTCCACGTCCCGCATCTATTCAATACCCGACACTGGTAGCAGGTCTGCAGAATGCCATCACACAAATTCGTCCACTATCACTAAATTCGCAGTATAGCTAGATAAAATACGTGTTTCCAAAGTCTTCAATTTAATCGGCGTTGTTTTTGGAACTTGGGCAATGGAGTTTTTTTTTGGCACTATGGAGATGTCTTTGCACTGTTCTTCTGGAAAGATCATCATCTGTGCGACCTTATCCATGGAGTTTTTTGGATCACCAACCATCGTTCGTGGCACCAATCGATCTTTTTTCAATCTGAGGGTCCAGACTTGGATGTTGAAGTTGTCAGACACAATCAGTTTTTGAAGATATAGACTCATTTTTTTAATAAAAATAGTTATTCCTTATTATCCTTCAAAATTTGGTCGATATTTTGAATTTTTCTACTTATCAATATGACGCCTCAGACTGACAACTGCCAACAGAGGACATGCCGTCGGTAGACCGACTGCCAAATTCTTACGGCACGTATCACTAGTATAAGTTTCACTTGCATTTGCATATCGTACCGGATGCGAGCGAGAAAAAACATCGCACACGTAGTAACAGAATATTGCTGTATTTTTTTTCGCAATTGCGGACATTGAAGGTCAATGATTATTTTTAATATTTATTCTTTAGACTTTTTTAACAAATACAAAAAGTGTGATTACAGTATTTATATTAAAAGAGTTCCCGATCTTTTTCGGTTTATTGCTCCAATACTTAATACATTAGATTTTTTTCAAAATTGTTGACTTGCGCGCAAAAAGATAACCGAAAAGTTTCGAGAATTGGGAATTCCAACAAATTTGCCGAATTGTTTAATTGAATATTTCGCGGCGCCCTTATAAATCGCGACTCTCTGAGCCGCCGCTTGCACTTTGGGAAACCCTGAGTTACTCGATAAAAATAAAAAAACTTGGGGTCCCAATTGGATCCCATCGGTACGGTTATGTTGATATAACATGGATCACACAAACCAGATATCAAAATACAAACAGAACCCATATCTATTCAGTAAATGTAAAAACTTTGTGACTTATAGTCAGTAAGTGGATGCATTAGAAATTATTTTTTCTTATAAGAATTTTATTATATTTTTTTACACGTTTTACGAAATGCGATCTCTGTATCGCGTTAGAATTCATATTATTCATTGACATTTTTTTTGTTATAACTGTAACAATCATCTCAATTTACCAATTTTGTGCCATTACACGTTCCCATGGCATTTTGAGACAATGCACCGCGATTTCCTTCACACATGATGCAACACTGAAAACGCTCGCGGTCGTTCCCACTTTGTCGGACACGGTTCCGTTTGACATCGGGCACGATCGGTTCGGTCTTCTAATCACTTCCCGAAGCTTCTCACGTGAATCTCATAAGATGCGATCGCCCAGTTTGAGAGAAGGACCGGGGCCGCCCATCTGTGTGCTTTAAAGAAATCGTGAGTTCAGCATGATTACGGGGGAGATCGCGTGCCCAATCTCATTATGGGAGACTACAATGTGTTCCTGGAAGACAATGCATACCATCACGATGTGATCCAGGGTTGACGAACCCCGTCGTCCTCGGCGCCTGACACCTACCTGTGCACCATTGCGTCAGACTGTTGCACTGCAGCCGGCGAGCCGGCGCTTCGTTTTGGTAATGTCTTCGTCAGGTGGTAGATGTGTACGGAAAATCGATTAAACAACATTTTTTTATTCTTCAAACGTTTTAGGGACTGACTACAAAGCGTACGAAGACGTTATTGTCGAAGGATTTTTAATACTTTTAGAATGGGGCGGCGTTTATGGTTTCTTTAAGCACTTTGTAAATGTATTATACAGTACAATACAACACAACAAAGCCCTTAAATTTCTAATTAAATATTTCATCAAAAATGCTCTCAACATAGGAAACAAAGCCTTCTTTCAATCGCTCGTTAAAATTTATGCATTTGATTTTGTTAATATTCTTATTTATTTTTTTAATCTTTCGCAATGTACACCATCCTCGATTTATGCGGTACTAATTTTACGCAGTTTCACTTTTTGCGATAAAGAAAAATACAGCTATGTTCTAATGCTAATTTATTGTTGACGAAATAGACGGAGTAGAATTAATTATTATGTTAGCTCTAACCAATGAATCAAAACTGTCAAATGAGTCTGGCGTTAATACAGACCTTACTGACAAAACAAATAAATTATTTTTAAAAAAATCTGTATCACAATTCGGCGGCCATTTAAAATAATGTTCTAAATATCGAGCCAAATATATTTAAAGTGTGCTAAAGTAATTCTTTATTTCCCCGAACCTATCTACCGCATAAAGTGAAAGACTGGTGTATATCGAATCACTTTTTTCCTTATGGCGTAAATATCCGGTTATCATATGATTACTGTAGTTAATCAATATTGACGGGAATTTATACATGGTTCTTAATTTTTTTTATAATATAGATATTTAATTAATCTATTACTAATATATAATAAATCATACAATATAAAATGTTATAATATTATTAAATATTAATATAGATTAAATTTTTGTTCGATTTGTATTGTAGTGCAATTTTTTTTTAAATCTTAGAGAAATACTATTTCCGGGATTACGGGATCACGGGATTAGTGGGATTTTATCCACGACAAGCTTAACAGTTGCAATACACGTTTCAGTTTCTGTGTTATAACTATAAATATATAATATAAAGCGAAAAGAAATGTCACTTTTTTAATTCTACTTTATTTAAACAAAAACTGTACAATATTTTCCGTTGTTTTATATGATATTCCTCCACAGAATAGGCAGATTTTTAATACCTTATTCATGGAATTCTTGTTCTCTTTCAACTCAGTCCAATTTTAGTCGAATTTGAAAAATGAATAAGAAGCATCTATATATTTTTTACATTTTTTTTATATTAACTGTAAAAAAAACTTGGTTGAATTTGTTAGCTAAAAATCTTTCAGGCCATCATCTGGCCCACGGAGTGAAAAGGTTAAATACGACTCGAGAGTGATTTCGGACTTGTTCAACATTTGTCTATTTTTTTTTATCTAGAAGCAAATATTCCATCGGCCTAAAAAGTGATAGTTCAGTCCAAATGTAAAACATTAGGTGATTATGGTGGATGTTGCAAAAATTCGAAATCTAGCTCTCTTACTTTATCCTGCGTAATCCTTGCTGGGTGTGGTCTTGCATTATCATGTTAGAGAAATCATCTTCAATTATTTATTAAAACTTATCGTGTTTTATGCAACACAATACACATTTACTGTAACAGTCTGACTAGGTTTTTCTAAATTATTCCCAAAAAATTCCACTCAAAAGTAGTACTTTTTTCAGACAATCATGCGCCAAGGGTAAACACAGATATCTGATTCATTAAAAATCATTATTCTAAAATCGTTTGAGAAATCTCTATCTATAACACTGTCGAGGATTCAAGATATTTCCATAAATATCGCAGATGATCTGGGTAGGTTTATTTGATCCTTCAGTTTATCAACATAAAATACTGCAAACGTGTTTCATCAATGTCTGGCCTTTGCATATTTTACTATGGGCCAAAAAATAAATAAGCCGTTGACTTACTACGATATCAGCCGCATTAAATAAAATGACATTACTTTTCGCTTTACCTTTTATATATGTAGATAAATTGTCATTATATTCTTATGCAAATTATTTCAAGTAATATATTGTTCGTGGATATATTAATCATGTGTATTTCTTTCGCTATACCATAGTGATCCTGTATGCTGAAAATATTACGCATAGAAATTTATTGAAAAAACGTGTACATATATTTCTGTAGCGAATGCGGGCGAACAGACAATATTAAATGCCTCAAATCACTGGAGAGCAACACAAACGTTTCTTATCCACGCTGCGGGAGCGTTCTTACAACATGTAATAAAAAATATTTTGAACAAGTGATACGTGACCGGCCTGAAAGCCGATTGCTGAAAAAAAATATCAAGTTTTTCCACGGCGCCGGGGATACAAACGGCTGCATTACACACATTCACAATTCGGTCGTGACCGGCTCTAATAAATTTAAACGGTGCGTTTGTCGATTGGGAAATAAATCTCCATTACCCTATCGAGAACGTCGGCCGATTATTGAATCAAACAGAAAATGGTATATATTTTTACTCATCCATTCTCCTAATAAATGCAGTATATTACCTTCGAGATATCTCGTGACTTGACTGATATAAACATTAATTACCTGTGCCGACTTTGATTCCCACGGACAACGCGTATACCGTTTTAAGGCTGACAAAAAAAATCACTCTCATGTGCCATAAAACACGTGTGACATACGTGCTTCCTAGTCTTCCACTTGTACAATTACAGTGTTGAAAAATGCGGTGGATGCGATGGCATTAGAATTAGTTCATTGCCGAGCGAGAGGTTATTTTGCATTCGATTATTATTTTTTTTTTTTTGTAATTGTATCGCAATTGAACTGAAGCTATGACGCAGTGAGTCGTTGACCCAAAAGTATTTTTCAAAACGGCCAGAGGGCGAGTCACTCACTAACGACTGACCAAAAACTTGTTTTTCTCGTTGGGAACATTGCCGGTAAAGTGATAAGCATTTAATCAACACTCTCTTACACCTGTCCCTTCGACAATGTTTACATTGTGCATACTTTCGAAGAAAGCACCCGACAAAACGGACAAATCAACCGCATCAATTCCGGGGGATGATTCAACCCCAACGCCGACGGAACGATTCGCTCTGACCGATGTTTATGTGCGCAGCGGACCGTGGCAATTCTTGTAGTTTATCAATGTGCATCGTTCGGATGCAGGTCCACGGCACCGAGAGAAATGCACATGTCTCGCTGGAATGCAACTAAGAAATAGATGCGAACGAGCATGTCGTTATTGGCCGACAACAGGTTTGTCGGTCGCATTGTGTTAAATTAACAGAGGGACGCAGCCGACAGTCTCGATCTAAATCAATTCGCTATTAACACATCACTGGTTAACCCTTTGCATTTCAATAAGATGGAACGTCGTAAATGTTTATTATGAATCATCTGGAACGCGATATGTCCAAATGCATCGGTGGTACATATTTGATTTCGTTAGACTGTCGATAAAATCAATGTATCTATCACTAATATCATTTTCATTCGATTTCGTATCGTATTCTTGTAGATTGTTGATTAAGCAATTTACCATAGAAGATGCCCTAAATGAAGTTTGAATGCGAAATTAAGGATAATTTAAAAATAATGAAAAATTGTAGACATTTCATACTCTGTATAAAGTAATTTTTTTTATTATTGTATTGATACAGTTGAAATTCAACCCTGACGTATCTTGACATTAACATTAATATAAGATTCTTATTTTTGTTATTGATTGTCGAAAATGTTTATTTGTGAAGATTTTTTTATTTGACCCAAAACATATGACTTTTCCCTATCCCGAAGATGAACACAAACATGAAAAACGACGGTTTTCCATGATTGTAGTTGATAAATTCAGAATCTCTGAAGAACTTAGGTTCTTAAATTTTTGGTATAAAAAAATACTGGCACAATAAATGTTATCAAAATAAATTAATTATATTTTTATTGTGAACGCGCGTGCAACATTATATACATCTTTTTTAATTTGATTTAGGGCTTCAAATTATCTTTATACAGCCTTGACTATATTGGACAAGAGTATAAACATTTTCTCTTTAATTTTTACCCTCATCACATATTTAATCTCTTATAGTAATGAATAATTTGCCAGGAAAAAGGAACAAAATTTAACAATACATTGAATAATGTATCATATTAAAATATTAATTAGAATTTAGATTAAAATTTAAAAGAAATACGTGTTTCGAAAATGTAATAATAAGATGAATTAAGTCCTATTTTTTTATCTTGATGAGAAAGAAGTGCGCACGTTTCTTTCGCACGTATCTGAAATGGTTTATATTGCTTGAAAAAATATTTTATTCAACATTTTGGTGCATCTCTTAAATGTTTAAAATCATAATTGACGCCTTAGTGAACTTACTGGCGATCGACCTTAGTAAAAAAAAAGCAAAAAACTTCGTAACCTTCGATATTATTAGGTTACAATGCACGATTTCATTTTAGTCCCCATAATATAAAGTAAACCGGAAAGTAATGACAATTTTTTTAACAAACACAATACAAATATTACTATGTAAGATAATTTCCATTGTTTGCAATAATCTTTCTTCACAGTTCAGGTAATTTTTAATGTAAAATCTTTCCTTGTAAAATTGTTGAGGTTTTTTTTTATCAAAAAATGAATCCAAGTGTTTATTTACGTCTTCTGCTGAAGTAATATTTATATTTGTAAACGAATGCTCTCGATATGTTTAAAATATGACATGCAATATCGCAATAAGATGGATGGATGCTGTAGAACTTTTAAATTCAACTTCCTGATTTTTTCCTGTGCTATTCTTGCTACGTGTGGCCTTAAACTGCCATGTTGCAGTATACGTCTTTGGTCGTAACTTGGGGTGTAACTGTTTGTCCAGGTTTTAATAATTCATGACCAAAATATCCCACAAAGAATTATTTTTTTCAAGGTTAATGATGGTCGAGGGGTTGAAACTGGTACTCGATTTGAAGAAAACCATTGTTTTTTTCTCTTTGGGTTGTTGTACAACACCCACTTTTCATCACCAGCACTAATCCTTCACAGATCGGTCTCATATCTATGCGAAAGTTTGTGCGTTACCCAAATTCCTTGTCTATTTATTTTACTGATCCTTTTTAAATGGTCTTGTACTATTGACGAAGGACAGCCGAGATCTTGTGACAATTCCTTCTTGGTTTTCCGAGGATCGGATTCAGTTTATTTATTCAAACAGTTTATTCACTATCGCCACTTAATTTTTTTAAACCATCTACTACATGTTTTCAGTTTTAAGACATCTCCATAAATTTCGTAGATGGCTTCTTTCGGCTTATCGAATAAAAATAGCATAATAAATCAGTCTCCTTAATTACATCTACAAATAGAGCTTTCAATAGTCGCTTCAGTATTTAGAGTCGAGTGTTGTCGCGTGTCGGTATCAGACGTGGCGACTATAGAGGTCAGGCACAATCATGGTTTCGGAGATTCTACGGAGCTATGAGAAGCCAGGCCGCTATCCAGGCCAATTCAGTAACGTGTGTGCTACAGGAGGTGCCCGATCAGACCGTAAATTAAATACGAATTGGCTCTAACCTCGTCTGATTATTATTGTTACAATCCACGTATGACAGCTCGACTCTCGGGCTTACGACTGGCGACCTGACTCGTATTCGAAGAGCCAAGATAACCTGCAGAACGTCCGTCACAGTCATGACATCATGGTTGAGACGGTGGTGTCCTTCAGATGGCAAAGACCCGCCTCAGGGTTAATAGGTCACTTAAATAAATAAAATAATACGATTATACCTGTTTATTTGACGGCAGTCGGTGAAAATCTGATGCAATATTTACTTATTAGTTTAGAAATACAAATTATTTTTATAATTTTGCCCTAAATTTCGCTTATTTAGGCCAGCCGTTTAATTGAGATTTCTTTTTAGTTCCGTTGTGTCCAAATTAAGCGGAATCTACTGTATATGGATAAAGGGCCATGACTCGACAATCTTATTATTGTCAAAATTATTAGAAACCCAGAGGCGTCGGCGATTAAAATTTCTCATGTGTTTATTAACACGTCCAACGCACATCATGCGGATTAATTATCTCATACATAATCAATGCATATAAAGCATGAGAAAATTTCATTTCGTTTCACACAATTACGCAATAATTCCATTCGATCGACCTTTTATTATTCAAAATTAAATCGCATTTCCTTTTTTACTCTGAATCGCTGCAGCGTCATTATGCTGGCAGCGTAGCTCATCAAGGATAATTCCAGGTCTGCCTCGGCACGTACGAAGGTCGATCGGTATGAGGGATGGGAAACGAAGTGCGTCGCGGATATCTGCGCGTGGTACGTGCACTTGCATTCTGCGCAGCTGCTCGCCGGAGACCTTGGCGGAATAGTGCGCATGCGTCCGAGGCGCGAAACTGATTTACTTGCATGCGAGCTGCTTCGTGTTCCACTCGGACGGTTCCTCTTTCCAGGGACGCTGTTCATACTCCGATGGATGGTCATTAGAGCGTTTTGTGATCTATGAAACCGCTCAATCATGTAACACGGAAGCTGCATACGCTCCACGTTTAATTAAAACAGACGTAAGATACTTGCAATTTCAATTACAGTAAAATCGATATTATTATTGTAATGTTGCACGTTTAAGATCTACTAAATCCTGATTATAACAAATAACAATGAAACCAATTTGATAGTACGAAGAAGAACCATGCCGGCAAACCGGTGCTACTTTGGACTTTTGCATCTACGGTCTAGATTCCTCTCAAAGAAGACCAAAGCCAAGCTCTACAAGACCCTTATCAGGCCCGTCCTGATATACCAATCTGAATGTTGGGCTTTGAAAAAACAAGATGAGCGACAGTTGGATATCCTAGAATGGAGAATTTTGAGACGAATATCTAGAGCCGTGTTCGACGACGGGGAATGGCGTTTCCAAAGCAACGAGGAGCTGAACCGAGTGTACAAGGATATACAGTAAACTTCCCTATAACGTCAAGATATACGTACCACGTTATAGGGGGGGGGGGGGACGTTATAGTATCTATAATTTTATAAAATGCGTTAGCTTTAGCGTTTTTGAAAAATACGTTATAGGGGGGGATCGACGTTATAGGAAAAAACCGCCACAAACGTTATAGGAGTGTTCGTCATAGAGGGGTTTACTGTACTGATCACAGGTGTCGTCAGAGTGGCCAGACAGTCAGCCACCGAAAAGGCTTATGGTTAACAAGCCTTTCTGTCTCCGGAGGAAAGGAAGACCAAGGCTGAGGTGGTTGGACTGTGTACAGAGGGACACTGCATCATACAGTGGAGAAGGGTATTGGATGAGACCAGGGCTCTACAATAGATCTGTTGCGCTTATGACGATGATGATATTTTTCTTTGCATTTTATGTTCGATGACACATCGCTTAAAATGAGATTAGTATATAATTGATCGTTTATAATTAAGATTCAGCATCATTTGCATCTCGGTTCCGTCGTCTGAATCTAATCCCAGCCAGTGAATTACAGTCGAATATGCGTCGTAACTCGACTACATTGTGTTGTAACACGAGTATATGTGCAGACGACAGGTGAATACGTTTGCGGTTTTCGATTTTTCGGTTTTGCGGTCGGTCCTCTGACAGGGGTTCTCAAATTGCGGCCCCCGAGGGTTTCGGTTTACACCGCGCATCGGTTCCAGCGCTACGTTTTATTCTGCGGTGGACCCCAAATGATGCATGGGAATGACACGAGCATACATACGTACGCCGCGGAGATCGCATTAACGGTTACGATGTTAATATTAATATTTAATACGCATCCGCGATATAAATGATCGGGTATGTCTTCTCAATTATTGAATCCGAGATTGCTACGTCTATTAGGGTCTATTACCCCCCCGTGGGTCAGCTCCGAAATCCGGGTCAAAGAATGTTAACAGTACATCGGAGTTCGTCTTGAAAATTTTATAAATACCTTACCCTATTACGGAACCTTTTTTCACATGAACTCTTGTTGACATTCGCAATTATCAAACGCAATGCTCTTTGAGAATCTTGCGATTGATCTTATTCCTGAAGCAAAATCTTTTTAATTTCAAATAAAACATTTATATTTTAAAATAGTTTTCGTTAGTTATAATGAATTTAAAGTTGGAAATGCAACGTTTTTTAGGATGTCTTGTTGATTTCGTTTGCAAAATATATTTATTTTGAATATATACGAGGTTTAATAAAATTCAAAAATAAAAAATCCCTCATGACTTGAATGTGCGGCATTTGTAAAACTATCGTTTAAAGCCGAAGACGCATTTATGCGTCATTAAAACTAAAAACTATTAATATAAAGAAATATTATTATTAAAAATGACTTGAGTGTTAATTTTGTTTCTTTCAAAGAACAGTGAAACCTCGATTTTTACGTGCCTGGAATTTACGTCTTCCCGCAGTTGTGTTAATTTTAATACCTTAAACACTCACTTTTGTCTATTTATTTCCCGCAATTTGTGTTTTATTTTATGCCTGAAATAATTTGTGGAAAATCGATGATATACTAAACACAGAAACTTGTCGGACGATGATGAATTATTATTCAATATTTTGCTTTTTTTAAAATGGATTATTCTGAGAATAAAAATATAGGATTTTTCTACTGATCTATATGACGCGTAAATGACACAACCGACGATATCCCTCCGCAGACTCACTCGCACTCGGCACATCCTACCGGATGCGAGCGAGAAAAAACACAGGGAATGTTGATTTTATTTTTTTACGCAATTGCGGACAATAAAGCTCAATAATTATTTATATAATTTCTTCTTTAAACTTTCCCAGTCAAATAGAAAATGATTTATATTAAAAATGTTATTCTAGGTTGGCTAGGTTAATAAAAAAAAAAATTCTTATATTTTTTTTTGATTATTTAATACTTTCTACGTTTCTATTTAAATACCGTTTTATTATGGTTCCTTTCAAAAACGTAACAACTGGGTTTCACTGTAGTTTACCTTTTTTTCATCTATCGTAAAGAAGTGGCAATTGGCTATGTGCGTCAAATCCGGTCATTGGGGTATCATATCGGTGCTATTTTTGATAATAAACTAAGCATCCAATATGACCAAATTCAAAATTCGCCAATACCAATGAAACAATTTGGACACTCGGATCTAAGTTTTAATCAAAACTCAATTTTTAAGATAAATCCGTTTAGTTTTTTCGTTTGAAGAATGCTTGAACATCTTAAATTAATGGAATGATACATACTATTCCATGTTAATCAGATAAATATTGATTTAAATGAATTCCTAATTAGCTGGAGTAGGGGTTCGATCTTGTGCCATCCACTTTACTAATGTATTTGATTTTTTAGAGGTCAGATAAACACAAATGGTTCGTCGTGAGCTCTCTATCTGAATCGCTTGCCTTTGGGCCGAAGGCCACGCGGTTTTATCGAAGAACCAGATTTTTCCATCTAGATGCGCGTCGTATCAGCATCTGCATAATCCAAAATAACCTAACCTAACCGATCGGTGGCGAAGTACGAATTCGTAAATCGGCGCTGTATGTCGGTTATGATGTTAACCCGCCGCCTTGCGTATGTGGTCACACAGAAATTCCTGAATAAAGCGTCCATCGCGGCGATGGTGGCCAGAACTGGTTTGGCCGTGTGGTTTTTTGAGGCAGGTATGTGGGCAGCGGCCGCCGGACCAGCTCCTCTTTTTTCACTTCCCATTGAAGCCTGTGAACCAGTAATGGCCAACAGTCGCACCTGCTGAAAACGTCAAAGTATCGACACGCTCCGATCTCCAGCTATTTGGGTCAGCCGTTGAAAAGGGCAACGACGGGAATCGCAATTCGAACTGAGCCCTGCAAACGGATGAGATGCTATCTCTCGCCGTCCCATTCCAGACACAACCATTAGATATATCCAAAGAAACAACTGTCCATACAGAGTTTGTGCGAATAGAATTTCTTTACACAGATTGATTGATGATCGCACGTTTTGCATCTTCCACTGGTTCATTTCCTGTTATTTTATTTTTTTTAGTTTGTTTAACCTCCGATCTGTTTACCATGACTCGTTCAAATATTAAATTCTGTTTATCCTGCATTTTTTAATTGAACCATATTTTTCTATTACACACATGGCACGTATGCCATATGCTACCGATACCTGCGATGATTTCACACAGAAGGTCGTCCCAGGTGTGAGCTAAAAATCAATTTGATCTTATTGCCTAAGTCCTCGGGTTCAATAATTTATCGTATTGGGTAATTTTAGTGGGTCGAAGTTATCAAAGGACCCGTGATGTAGCGGAATTCGAACGTAACAGTAAAAGTTTCGGTTTTATTTTTGTTTTTTTTATGCAATTTAATCCCTTTTGTTTGTTTTTTTTTTGCGTTTTACGCATTCCACTTCGGATAAGATCGCGCGGATGCGTCCGTTGAGTTTCAAATGACGAATGTAATTGTTGAGAGGCGAATTCCTCGCCGAGATTCCCCGGCTCTGATTGGTCCAGCGGGCACGGTCAACGGTTGTAGTTGCCGCGCGGCCTTGCCCCTGCCGCTTTGGCGGGAAACGATAATGGCGGGAAACCGATTTAACCCCGGTCATCTACTTTACAAGAACGCGCTATTGCTTTACCGACGCGTTCAAATACTATAAACAGTTGGAATGCTATAAAATACAGAAATCATTACTGAAATGATCAAAGTTTGGCGAATAAGCTATAATTGCAATTGTCTCAACTCAACTTTTTTTACACGATTTTTAAATAACACGGTCGACTAAAAAATAACAAAAACAATATTTTTTTATAAAATTTTTATTTAATTGAGATTTCCTAATAATGAAAAATTTAATAACACAGGTCAGTCAAAACAAACAAAAAGCTAATTAATATTATATATTTATTTTTAAAAAACCTCGGTTACAATAAAATATTCCCCTGGAAAAAGTGAAAATATGGAAAATCATTCCCTTAATAGTTGCTATTTTGTTTGGGATCTTTCAAAAAAAGAGCAATAACCTAACTCCTTCCCTATTTTATTTTAATATAAAGTTAATCTTGATTTCCTTGGTGGTTTTCTGAAAACCTATCTACTGTGTAAATCGAAAGATTGGTTAAGTTCATTTTCCAATTTCTCGACTAATACTACGCTTTTTTATGCTATTAGAAAAAAAATCTTATTCGTTATTAATCAATCCGTCACGGTGGCTCAAAAACAACGAAGGCGTCCCTTAGAGCTGTCCGAAGGGGGTCTTTCAGTGACCCAAACATTTTAAGTCAAGTTAATGATGAATTCTTCATCATTATCTTGACTTTTTTTAAAAACATTGATTATATGCTTCATAATTTGGTCAATATTTTGAATTTTTTAACTAACCAGTATGACGCGTAAATAACCTCGGTGTTGTGTCGACGCAGACTGAGCTCTCATAGCACGTTTCACTCGCATTTGGCACGTCGTACCAGATGCGAGCAAGAAAAAATATCGATCGCGTGGTAACTAATTTCACAATTGCGGACAAAAATGTCAATAATTATTTATATTATTTGATTCTTTAGACTTTTTTAGTCAAATACAAAAGTTTGTGACATGTAAAATTTATATTAAAAGAGTTATTCGAGAAAAATCAAAAACATGGAGTCCCAAATAAACCCCATCGACATGGCTATGTTAAGAATATTATAAGGATCGATTTTTTTCTCTAATTCCTGAACCGTGTTAATATGCAATAGTGTTGTAAGAGTGCATGATTTAAGGGGCATATCTTTAATTCCGAATACATATATCATAAAATATACCGTGTTTAGGAGCCTAGCTGTACGAGAAAAAAATTAAAATATATCTCTGTAGAATTAAATTGATCTGTGTTGTTCCATTCGCATGCGCTATACCTCTATATACGTCATGAATGTTTATCAAAACTTCATTTTGATATGCTCAGGCATCCTACATATCTTCCTGATCTTGCTGCACGAACTTTCACCTATTTAGTTCTCTAAAAGCAGTCCTCCGAGTATAAAGTTTCACATTTGATAAATAAGTGATTCTAGCGGTGCATACACAGATCGTAGGTCAGAATAGAGCAATTTTAATATGGAAATATATTGATAAATAGAGAAATATTATTAAAGACATGAAAATTATGCATAAGTTAAATAAAATATTTGATGAAGTGAAAAGAATTGTCGTAGAGTTAAAGTAAATGCTAAATTGTTTGGAGTCGTATTTTATTAAAAAGAAAAACTGTATATTCTTTGGTTTGTTTTAATAAACTTTTTGTCGAAATAAAAACATGACATTTCTTTCCGTTTTATCTAAAATATGAATAAATTCTACTTAATTTTTTCGCATCATCGTATATGCAGAATTTATGTACTTTGTGCATACGTTCTGCATATATTTATTATTTATTCTTATCTCTTCTGCTTCAAGTTAAATCAAATCACTATTTAATTACATTACTCTAATCATCTTGTTATTTATTTATGAGTTTAAATTACCTACAAGAAGCCACGCACGGCCATCGAACTCTTCTTTGTTTGATATTAAATAAAATTATGTAAAATACGTTAAAAAATAAATAGCAATCAAGTCTCCTTATCACGGTTGTAAAACACATTTTTTATTATCACTTATATAATTAAAAAAAAGCACATTTTCCCAATGGCCTCTGACTTAATGACCATCTGCAGGTGGATATTAGATGATGTTGATTGTGTCTTTATCATAACAAATAATTATCGCGATATCGTTTTTATCTCCAAATGAGACCATTTTCGAAATGTTATGGCAGCCATTTTGGAAATTCGTTAATAGCACTATTAGCGGCGTCTACGCTTCTTTCAGACTTTTAACGACGTTGCTGTCGACGGCAGCCGGCTGTAATGTTCCCGCGTCACTCCGCAATATGTTTACAATTTTTTTTCACAATTGTTATATCGGCCATTCGTATTTGCGATAAAATGTGCAATGATTTTGAATAAACTGGTTTAATGCGGTGCACATATGACCCGTCTAACGGTAATTATTATGAATCGAGTTAACTGTGAATGAATTGTATTTCCTCTCCGAGTTTTACCCCAGAGGAAACTAACGGATCGGCCAGTATAATTTCCGGATGTGAAAATTGTATGGGAGCGAGGGCAAACTTTTATAATGTTATGGTAAACCTTCACGCTGAGTTGACTGTCAAATGTAGCTTGAAAATTAAATCGCCACTATATCCCGTTTCGTAAAAATGACGTTGTACTTCGGATGGATGTACATTATGGCGCGTATGTACATACATATATATCAGTGATGGGGGACCTTTTACTTTTAAATTATTTATTTAATTAAATAACTCTAATCAGCAATTGAATTGTTCCAAGAATTATTTATTAGAATAGTTCCAAGAATTATTTATTAGAATACAAAAAAAAATAATTGTTGTACGTACCATCTTTTGCATACTATCGATTTTGTGAGAACGTATTAAATACTACTCAGTGGCACACCAAGGTCTAGGAATATATTTGAAGTTTTTCCATTAATTATTTTTTTTGGTAACAAATGCAAATTTATTTAGCATTAATTAATCCTTGTATTCATTAGCGGTCGTCAATTAGGCCAACATGAAATTTTACTATCGCCACTAGCGATCTGCATTTTACAGCCAACCACTAATCGGATTACATACTTGCATACGCACAACGGATGTGGACATTTCATCATTGAAACAATATATATGAAATATTGCGTTATGATCTACATACATTCGTGAGCAATTACTTTAAAATATATCCAAAAGCCTTTCTCTTAATAATGGAATTATTGTTTTCTTAAAAAACTCCCATTCGTCAATATTATTTTTGTCGCTTTCAAGTAATCCGCCATTAACTATTTTTATTCTTAGAATAATCCATTTTTTTTTTAATTCAAGATATAGATTTCATCAATATCTTGACTTGAAATGCTTGGGGTCTATTATCCATTATAAATAGACCCCCTTCGGACGACGCTGTTTCGAGCTAGCGTGACGATCAGTTTAATACATCATAAATCTGTTCCAATGCTTTTTGAATTCTTCTGGAACGCAATTTTTAGCATAGCATTCAGCACCCTCAGTGATTACTTATCTTATTAATGTTGGCAAAACGTCGTCCTTTATTTTTTTACTCAAAAAGAAGTGGCAGGCGACTAAATTAGCGACTCCCAGGCGATTAAAAGAATAATATTACAGTTTTTATATATTTTTCATACGACCCTGATGGTCCTTTTATTTATAATGCATACTAATAAAAATAACGCTAAATTTATATCACTTTTTTACACGGTTTTTAGTGGAACGTATCTATCGTGTATAAAAAGAATTGAGTGTATTACCAATTCATCTTCGAGTGAAGAAAGTCTTCAATAAAAATTCCATGATTCGCATGAGCAAAGTAAAGAGCTTTTGTATGATGTTAATATTCTTCTTTAGTCGTCTTTAGTAGTGTTGATGTTGGGTGTGCTGAATGTGGAACAAAAAAAATATAAAAAAATACAGTTTTTTTAATGAATTTTATTATTATTTATACATTAATTCTATTCTTCGTTTTTGCGACATAAATTTTTCAATGAAACTATCGTAAAGTGTGCCTTTCTGTTTTAGTTTTATAAGTATTTTTTTCTCCATTGATATTACTTGAAAAAAATTATGTCGCAAAAACGAAAAATAGAATTATTGTATAAATAATAATAAAATTCATTAAAAAAAAACTGAGTTTTTTTCCACATTCAGCACACCCAACATCAAGTCTACTGTACGCCACTGAGTCGTCACCCTCATGTCTGAGGATCATGACCATTCTTATCCCGAATTTTCTTGATTTTGGCTCTCGAGGATTCTCTGCATCCGCATCCCGCATCGTAGCTACCACGGTAGAGCCCCTGGCGGTCTTCACTTGGTCGCTCTAGCGGGTTGATGCCCTGTCCCTTTCCCTGCGTCCTTGTACGCTAAAATTAAGACGAATAAAGTCACAAGAAGAACGTGACACATATAGATGTTAATATAAGAAAGCTTCAATCCTTTTTTTTGTATTTCATATAATGAAATATTATTTTTAAAAAAATATATGATTGTTGATTTGTTAAAAAATGGTTGTCAAACATAGATCATTCAGTATTGCAAAGACAAAGAATGATTAAAAAATTAACTTTTGCATAAATTTAATTCTGTAAATAATATTTTGTTTAATAAAAAAAATACCTAGGTCATGTCTGTGGTCTTGACTCGAAGTTTTTGACCTTTTTATCTCGTAGGCGATGACATCCTCCAATGAAGCGAATAATCGTTAGCTGTGCGAGACAATACTGCCTATTGTTTCTTTTGTAATATGCAAAAAAGGATTTAAGCAATTTATCTATTTCTCTATCTACCATTTATCTACCATCAAAGCCAATTTGCCATAGTTCTTTGCAGCTCTGGATTTATTTGAATAACAATTTTAAAAACACGTACGTCTCATAAGCCGTTCTATCTCCAGCGTCTCGGCAGTGGCTCGAACCCAAAGCAATATCGCAAAGCCCGGGTACACCCCTTGACAATGGGCATAGAAACAAAATAATATTCGCGAGGCGTTTCAATTGGCTAAAATTCAAAGTTATACGTATAACGTAATATGATTCAATAAAGCGTTCCCTTTTGAAATTAGCTTTAGCGACGACGCCTTTGACTGCGAGAAAAACTATCGTCTCGAGTAATCTCGACGCCTTGATTCGCGCACAGGTTGACGAGAAAGGGTTATTTGTAAAAACGTCACGTCCCCTGTGAAAAGGCTTTGATTGCCTTGAACACAATGTGTTGTAGATCTCGGCGACGGTCACCTGAGATAACCCTGAGCATCTTCAACGCCTCGACCACAGCTCCTTCAACTTTAATTTCGATTCAATTAAATCGATACATAAATATATTCGTGGAATTAATTTAAATTCGTAGCCGTAAAGGTTAATTGTAGTGTTAAACGAAACGATTCAATTTCGCCTCGAAAATGATAAAATAATAAAGTTAATACGATACAATCGGGCGCAGTTATTAATTTTGTTTCTTGTGCCGGCGCGTTCGCCTTTTAAACTTCTAAATTGATTTTGCAAGGAATTTTCGCATGATTATAACAATGAAAATTTTTAAGATAACAACCAAAAGCTGTATATACACGAGACCCTTAATGGCGAACCCCGAAGAAGGGGTGGGGGAGGCAACCCTTTCCATTCGGCGTGTAATTAAATTGTAAAATACATTTAATATCTAAAGTCGAGATTGAACTTTGCAGGGGTGTCGGGAATGTAAATATCGTAAAGTGATGTCACACGTTCCGCAACGCGGTTTTTTCGGCACCGGTTGAATGTTTGTAAACATGTTTGGAAATCGTAATTTTTATAGGTCGCGTGTTATCCATTGTTGGCGTGTTTCAACACGCCGGAGACTTGAATAGCACGGCTCTATCTCACGTTGTCGGCTTTTATTGTCGAGAGATAGCATCGTGTGTATGCGGCTCATCTGCAACGCGGCGGACACGCCCTGACTGACAATGTTCTCGTATGTCGTCCAATGTTGCTGTAACTCTAGAATAACAACCTAGATTACACATACAATCATCCGCAATATTGCCTCATCAATATTGAGTTTTTATTTGAAAATATACTAAATCTCTATCTGGCAATGCTCGATAATTATTTTCATCACGGTAAAGACAATGGGTTTTCGCAAATAGAATTAGCATCAACTTCATCCTCGCTCTGAGTTAATTATTTTTTGTCTTTGACAATGTAATCAGCGATTAAACTCTGCGATAATGATTTTACTAATTTTTCTCGGAATTATCCTCGAATTTATATTAAATACACCCATCCCTCGATTTACGTCCCGTAGATACGTTCCAAGAAAACTGCGTAAATTAAAACCGCGCAAAAAAATATATGGAGCTCATACAAATCATGGGATACGTTCTTGGAAATAAAATAAAACGCGTAGTAATTCTTTAATTTTTGGCGGAATATGACCATCTTGACCTATAAAATGAATATATTAATAATCTATAAAACTAATAATCTAACGGCCATAATTAATACCAACAAGCATTTAATGTTGTCCGCGTAAAATCTGCGTTACGCTCAAATCGTGTGAAAAAATCCACGCAAATCGAAGGATGGGTGTATGTACACATAGTTTAAATTCGAGATCGTATTAACCGATCCCTCACAGCGGCTCGAAACCAAACGCGTCGTCCGAAGGGGTTCTATGTATAATGGAAAATAGACCCCAAGCATTTCAAGTCGAAATATTGATGAAATCTTCATCAATATCTTGATTTTTTTTTAAAAATGGATTATTTTAACACTCAGAGACCCGGTCCCGCTTTAGTGTGGAAATTTTCGTAAACGGTAAACACCCGCTCCCGCACTAACGCGGGTT